>JAQIXW010000135.1:0-45871 GCA_034700685.1 Willowsia buskii | reverse complement strand
AATAAGCCTAACTTGTTGGACTAATGACTAATCTTATTACTATTATTATTACACTATAAAATTGTCCGATAGGCGAGGCGAAGTATAAATTTTGGCGTACCTAAAACATCATAAAATCCCCGACAACACCATTTTTACTTTCTGTCTTCTATCGGTTGGGGCCGTTTGGGTTCTACTTTTGACTTTACCAAGAAGCGCATATTGCGCTGCTTTGTACGCACTACGCATCACAGTATTTACAGTCATAGAACACAGCAGCGCAGCGTAATGGTATGGCGTATCTATCCGGTACAAAAAAAATCATATGGTGAGTAATAAAAACAAGGAGCATGTGACGTCTTGTGTTTTGCTTCCATTCTAATTTCTTCTCTATCATCAATACTACGCGTTGAATGTTTTGATTTGAGTGGGAGGTCCGGTCAGCGAAACAACTAAAATCATTGTGCATGTTATTTTTAGTAATACAGAAGAAAATATGGGTATATCCGTCATCTCCATCTGTGTGACTAAACTAATTCATTTTTTAACTCTGACAGAATAAGTTGTCTTGTTTATTTGGTTTAGTGTTTTATTGGTATTGATAATCCTGGTCCTGATGTATATTGACACAACTCAATTCAGCACACTTCCATCAACTACCAACTATTAGGTTGTCGTTGTAGGACTATCAAATGACTAATGGAGGTGGAACTGGATTGTTGTGAATGTAATTTACTTCCAGTTAAAGTGTACGTGTATCGTATCAATAGATGTTAAATATATTATGTGATTCATCTCTACCGAGGAAGTAAACTTCACATTTATGTGCAAAGGTATAATACATAATACATCCTAATTTTCTGGATTTGATTCAAAATTAAATTACTCGATATTCAAAGTTGGATCAATCTGCATTTTTGTGAAATACAAAAATAATTATTGTGAACCACAACCACACTTTTGTGCTTGTTTGCGTAGCTGGTTAGCTTTTTTGTTCCATTATCAATTACCCATCAGCTATAGGATATAGGAAGTAGTGTGTTATATAGTGACAATAACTATCTCCAAGCTGTAATTGTGTATTATAAGAACAGTAGTGCAAAACCAGAAACTGGTTTCTGTTATTGTGATTGTGAGACTATGTAATAGGTAGGTTTTGGGTTGGGATATTGTTAAGTAGGTTTTTTTCTCATCTGTCCTCCATTTTCATGACATAATCATTTCCATCTTGATGAGTATCGCTAATATATTTAATACCTTGAAACCGTGCAGCGGTTAAGAACAGTGAGTATGCATCTTCAATGCTCATAATTGGCTCTCTACTTTACAAGTGAGACCGAGACAGCAAACTATTATTGCTTGTATGAAATTATGCCGAATGTGAAATTAAGTCACACATTATGACATTACTCAAACCAACTCAATAAAATAAACCACAAGTGAGAGTGATCACGATATTCACGATTTTGGAATCTATCGATTAAATCGATATACAATCTGTATTCATAATATAATATATCTACCTATGTATAAAATCCTACACATAATATGCATGCTGTTATTTTGTTACATGATTAAGTCACAATGAGTTGATATTCCAATAGTCGATTTTGCTACATTGAAGACTTTTTTATTTTTACTATTTCAGATTCAAAACAGATCGACGACATAATATACAATCATATCATAATGCTACATGAACGCAACCAAATATTATGTGTTGTATTGTATTGTGCGTAGTTTACGAAGTATATAGCAAATGGCTTTTTGTATGCAGTATAGCATAAGATTATTTCAAATTGCTATAAATTATTATTTTGTACTTTAGATTTACAACCCATTAGGAATTCAAATAAATATTTTCCTTATCGTTTCTTTTGCGTGTTTTCGCATAGACATAATTTATTGACAAAAGGTTTAGAGGATAGTACTGAGATTTTTAGCACATATTTGCGTTCACAGACAAGAATGAAAAAAATGCGCCATATCATTCTCATTAATAATCCAAATCTTTGTTTTTTGTATCCATTTTATCTAGAAAGTGTCAACGTAAAGAGTGGATAATTTGACACGTTGTCAACGTACTGCTGCCAAAATTTTCCTGCTTCATTAGCTTTTGCCCCAGTCGCATCAACATCAACCCGGTGACTTGTACAAGAACAACCCTAAAAAGACTTAAAAAATGAACAAAAATGAACATGAGTGAACCTGGGTGAACTTAAATTTTCCTTTACCCCAGTGATTTGCCGCAAAGCTGGTTTATCAGCAGCTTGTGGCCAAGAGATCTTTCGAAAATGGTGTTCGAAAGCGTTGTTGTAGATTTACTTAATCGCCTTCTAGGCGACTATTTTGAAAATTTGGATACATCTCAGTTGAAATTGGGAATCTGGGGAGGTATTATTTAATAAATGATCGTTGATCAACATAACTCAACATACCCATGATTTTAATAGCTTTCACTAAATTAAAATATACCTATTTGCTATACTTTTTAGGCGATGTTGTACTTCGTGACCTTCTCCTTAGAAATTCAGCACTAGATGACTTGGACGTGCCTTTTAAAATTGTGGTTGGAAAACTTGGTTAGTTTTCTCCCGTTACTTAATACTTTTTTAAAAAGATTTTCTGTGAGCATGCATGTGCATATATTACTTTATAGATATTTTAATGCAAATTTATATACAATTGTTAACCAGGTACGTTAACTGTGAAGATTCCCTGGCAAAGTTTATACACCGCACCTGTTGAACTAAAACTAAAGGATCTACTACTTTTGGTTGCTCCATCGTATTCTGTCAAATATGACGCTGTTGCTGAAGAAAAAGCGGCGGAATATGCGAAAAAGAAAGAGATTGAGCGCATCGACGAAATACGGAGAAAGGAACAAGCAAAAAAATCTGGTAGCTGTTCAACTGTTTTAAAAATAATTAATCTAATTTCAGGCATTATTTTCAGACTAAATGATTGACGATGAATATTTCTACCTACTTTCAGGCGAAGGAAAAACGCAGGCAGATGATACTTTCACTGAAAAATTGATAACTCAGATTATTAAGAATGTTCAGATCAAAATTGAAACCATCCATATACGCTACGAGGATGATGTAACAAAACCAAACAGTCCTTTTGCCTTTGGTGTAACCTTGAAAAGCCTTGATGTTGAAACAACTGATAGTAATTGGACACCTACTGTTTTAACTGATGCTGCGCTAACTTTCAACAAAGTATGGACTTTTACAATAATATATCTTATATCGTGTGTATAAAGAAGCGGTTGACCAGCAACATTTAATGTGTAATTATTGCAGTTAGCAAGACTTGAAGGCTTGTCAGCTTACTGGAATTCACAAAGTGAGCTTGTGCAGACTGGAAATTCTAAACCTGTAGAGATGCTGGCCCGACTGAGGGAATTTGTTGTCTCAGATGAACTAAAAGTAACTCATGGTAAGCATTATTGATTCGATCGTAATCTAAGAAAACATCTTAAATCGTTGATATGCGCAGATGACGTAGAATTTCTGAATGTATTTAGTTCTCGGTCCTATCAACTCAACTGCCAAGCTCACACTTACTCCTAGTCCAGATAGGGGAAGTGCACCGTTTTCGAAGCCCAAATTTTGGATTGACGTGCTGATGGAGGAGTTGGCGTTGGGTTAGATAAAAAAAATTATTCAACGCATTATAAACAATAACTTTACCAGAATGTTCTTATGTTTTCTTACTCCCCAAAACTTTTGATTTCAGGGATGACAAATTTACAGTTTCTGGATTTGATTGAGTTGGCAGAAGGAATCGATTTTATGTTTCGAGCCCAGCTGTACAGAAAGTACCGCCCACGGTTTAAGGAACATCAAGGTCATTACAAAGACTGGTTCGTATTTCATATGAATAACGATTAATTATGATGTTTAGCAAGTAATGAGGTGTGGAAATCATCTGGCGTATTGGAATGTACAGGTGGAGATATGCTTATCAATGCATTGTAGAAGAAGATATAAGACGAAGACGTAATAACTGGGACTGGAATCATATGAAGAGACACCGTAATCTGTGCAAAACATATGCTAACGTAAGTTGTGATACCGTGACTAGTTTTTAGCATATTCTGATTATTATAATCTAGTCATATAATACGATTTTAAAAAGTTGATCATACAAAGTTGTTTTGTATTTAATCTTAGGTGTATTATCAAAAATTGACTCAACCAAAGCTAAAAGCAGAAGTGAACAATACGCTGAACCACTGTGAGAAGCAGTTGGACATTTTTAACATAACTTTGGTGCGGAAACAAGTTGAAATGAAAATAGAAAAGGAAGGAAAACGAAGAGATGCAGAACAGCAAAAAACTGGCGGTGGATGGTTTTCGGGATGGGGACTTTTCTCGGGTGGCTCAGCACCACAGGCTTCAAGTGATTTGACGATGAATGAAATTCTGGGAAAAGTGGAAGAAGCCTTAACCGTGGATGAAAAATCTAAGCTATACTCAGCAATAGATTATACTGAAAATGCTCTCCCATTAGACTACCCGGAGACATATGAAGAATATTTTTTAAGCTTCAAATTAGTAAAATTGTCGACTACAATCAAGGAGTTCAAAAGTCGCGATCATGGCGGAAAAAAGATTTTAGATTTACAAATCGACAACGTGGAAGCAGAGTAAGGAAACACTAACAGTTTTAAGCTTTTATGTATATTCTTTTAGTCCAAATAAGAACAATCATATATTAAAATTTTGCTATCTCCAGAGTTAAGACACGGCCAGTAAAAAATGGAATGAGAGTTATCTTGACGTTGGATGCTCTGACGGCGGTTGGGTTTCAAAATAAACTTAATGCCCCTCCGCCAGCAATTGTAACGTCTAAATTAATTGAAGATGGATCAGGCTTAATCAAAGTTGAATACGAAAGCAACCCATTGACGTCTAACGCTGATCAAATGATCAAGGTCCGTGGAAAGGCCATAGAAGTAGTTTACGATAGTAAGACGGTGTCGAAGCTGATACACTGCTTCACAGTTCCGCAAGATGCAAAATTAGTCAGGTGTGAACTCAACTCATGACACTTTTATGAATTTTAATTAATTCTAGTTTGTTATTTCGAATGGTTAGCTAATGCTCTATATTATTGTTATTTGTAATTTTCAGACTACAAGAAGCTGCTGCATCAACCCTTAATGAGTGGAAAGAGCAGTCAGCAGCAGGTCTTACGTATATGCTAGACACAAGAGGCGAGGTAGAAGTTGACGTTCACCTCTTAGCTCCTTACTTTCTTATTCCACAAAATGGAGTTTTGGACCCGTGAGACATAATTGTTATTATAACACAATATCAAAAGATTGTTTGATCTGAGTCACTTTATATTGATTTTGTCTATATTTTACAGGGAGACCGCAGTTCTAGTTACTGATTTGGGAGAAATTAGTATAAAAAGCAAACCCAGGGAGAAAAACTGGAGCAAGGAAAAAATCAACAGTTTCCGAAGGGGTTTCGAAAATGAAGAACAGTATTTGAAAGCTATGATGAAACTGGCATATGACTGTTTCATAATTGAGCTTACAGATTTTCAGGTGTGGATCTAAATTAATCAAAATAGTTTGCATGCTTGTGACAGTTCGTTTAAAAATGAAATGCATCATCTTGTAATAAAAACTTTCCAAATCGTTTGTAGGTGCTAATTGCACTGCCAAATGAAGACTTTTACGCAGCAATGGCAAAGACACCACCTTCGGAGAACAAGACTTTACCGAAATCCCTGATTTGTGCAAAATCCTTCCTTGTTACATTAGAACAATCTATGCTTCCGGATGATCCAAGATTCCCTAGACTTCAGTTGCACGCAAGCCTACCGTTACTCGATTTCGATATTACGGAATACAGGCTATTGGAACTACTAAAATTGCTTATAACTCTTCCACCAACGTTCACAGAAGGGGAGGATCCTGCGATTCCCGCCGGCGGACTACACTCAGTAACTAAACTAAACTTTAATGGATCATTTATGTACAAAACTCAAGCCCAAAATTAGAACTATAAGATAATGAACGCTTTCCTTGTAGATTGCAGAAAATCCTACTATTGCAGAATCGTATGCCCTTTCAAAACTTGCGTACGGAGATGCTGCCCTGGAAAAGAAGGAGAAGAAAGTGTTCGAGTTTATTGAGCTGTTGATGAGGTTTACCGTAGATGGTACGAGAATATTGTTTATTAGCAGTAGTACCATTGATTATTATTTCATTTCTATACTCTTTTTTTCTTGAAATATGTTCAATAGCTGTTAGAATTCGCCTGACACGAAAGTATCGGGATACAGAAGTGCCTTTGATCGATTTTGAAATGAACCATCTGCAGTTGCGACTTCAAAGTAAATCTTTCAGCACAGCAATTGATGTTGGTATTGGTGGGCTAACGGTTTGTGCCTTACAAAATACGATACCTCATCAGGAGGGACCACTCTACCTTCTGAAGACGCCAATGTCTGAAGGAAGCGACAAATACTTGCTAAAAATGCACATGTTCTCGGTACTGCAATAATAAATATTAGTAATTTTGCATTTCTACTGCGTATTTTTTAGAGTAGAAAAGTAGTTACGGAGGTTAATGTTTTTTTCTGTAATTGTGTTAGATATTACCGAATTGTCCTCCCCAATTTGCCGGCAAGGTAAAGCAGTCTATAAAGGCAGACATTTCATCATTAGATGTCATACTTCACCAGGAAGCTATTGGATCAGTAATGAGTTTAGTTGAAAGAGTGACAAAATCTATGGAAGAAACTTCCAAGACTCATGATAGTCATCATGCAGATGCCGTGTCTATTCGTTCGACCTCCTCAATTGAAAGCAATCGTAAAAAGACACGGACATCCAATACTCAACGTAAGTTCAAGAGTACACAAACAAATTACATATAGCTCCTATATTAATTAGGTCTAGTAGCATAGTCATAAATGCTTTATTTTTTATCCAAAAACAGTTTCAAAACTTGAAGCAAGAAGACGAGCCGTTGTTAAAAAGCACAACGATCCGAAAGACATTTTGCTCCAAATTGATGCAAAGATGGAATCGCTTACTGTTCAAATGTCCTACGAGAAGAAAAACTTGATCAAAGCCGTTTTGAGCTCGATGGACTTCTCCATGATTCATAAAACTGGAAAAATGTCAATCATGTTGGAATTGACCAACCTACATGTGAGGAATATGGATCCGCATACATTGTATAAGGATGTAAGTAATCTAAAATGTGAAAACTTTAGATGGGCTTTTATAAAGATGAAGATGATGATCTTAAGAAGAGTAACTTTTGAATTTGAATGCATTGAATTTGAATTTGAACATAGATAATAACTGTGAATGAAGACAGAGTAGTTTACATCAAAGTCATGATGTTTGATGAAGGCAGTAGTGGCAAAAACTTCTATGATATGGATAAACACGACATGTCTGTGCGGATAGAAACTGGAAGCCCTAAAATTGTTTACATAAGCCCATTTGTTGATGAAGTTCTGGTTAGTGAATTAATTATGAAAACATTTTTTATTGTGATTGTAAAGTGAATTGCTTAAAGTACATTCTAATTTTTATTTTCCTGTAGAATTTTATAACCAAGCTTGGAACAACAAGAGAAGCAATGTATGAAGCGTCCGCAGCAGCTGCGGCAGCTGCAAAGGAAAATATGGAACAGGCAGTGTCAGCATCAAGTAGAATATTATTGGATATAAGTCTAAAAGCCCCGTTGGTTATCATCCCAAGAAATGAATCAACCCCTCATGGATTTCTCGCTGACTTGGGACACTTGACGTTGAAAAACCAATTTTCAAAGAAAAAAATTGACGAAACAGAAACGTTTATTATAATTGACAGAATGGAAATTAACTTGATGAACATTAAAGTCTCGAGGTATGTGTAATTTAAGTAACTATATTACAACTACTGGGAAATGAATTCAATCAAAATTCAACGTTGCTTTTATTGTTATCTATAGAGTATTTTTTGACAAAAATTCGCAAAATTTGAAATCTGAGGTGTTGATGCTGGAGCCAGTCAATTGCAAGTTGTGGATCGACAGAAATATGAGTGCGGATTGGTATCATAAGATACCTCTGTTTGCTGTAAAAGGAACGATCCGAGCGGCAACAGTAAGACATCCTAAATCACTATTTGTAAATGAATTACGAATTTTACCATTGCATTAGTTAATTCCACTCTCCAACCCTTAGATGAGAATGAGCAACGAGGACTACGATATAATGTTGGGATGCATTTTTGAAAATATTATTGCACCAACCCAATCGTCAATAGAGGCAGCAGCAGCAGCTGGAAAAGCTGGTGCACCAGGGAAAAGGAAGTCGAAAACCAAAGGTATCTGCGTTTGAATGAATAAGTGTATAAGTGTGAATAGTACTTGGCACGTTAGATAGCAGTACTAATGAACAATTCTTTAATATTTTTAGCCGTGGACACTTCTCAAAAAGACAGTATGAGAACATTGGTATCAGCAGTGTCGTCGAAAGCCGAAGTGTTCATTGAAATGCAGACCTATCTTATGATTCCCTCCTTAAAATTTGTTATGTATCAACAAGGAGTTTTCAAATTGGTGTGTAGATTTTTCTCAACGTGTCAAAATATTAGTAGTAATAATGATACCGTTAATTCAATATAATACGTTCAAAAGTTGTAAATACAATGCAATGTTATGTATTTAGGAAGAAAAAGATGGCGTTGTAGAACGTGACGACGCGGCTGCTTTCGCTAGTGTTGCCGTTCAAAATGTCAGTCTAAACTTTGAAAGCTTTAACGATCAGAGTATGATCTGTCCAATAGTAAGTATGCAATCCAATTAGCGGAATGAACTAAATGATTTAATGCCTTGATTTTCGTTCGAGTTTGTCTTCAATGTTACCTGTATTGATTTCAGAAAATAGAAAACGTGTCTCTTCTGGATATCCGTCCAGGATCCAGAGCGATTAAAAGTTTGATTCAAAGGAAACTAGATGATAACGACAGTTCTGTTACTTCTAATGCTAATGGCATTGAACCAATTTTCAAGTTCAATTTTAAATCTTCAGAGGTGACTGGAACTACGAGTAAGAATATAGGGAACAAATTTATTTGTATTAACTACTCCAAACTACGAATTTATGCCTCACTGTCACTCTACAATGTATATTTTCTTTTGAATTTATAACAGTGGAAATAGAAACGACTAGTTTAACGCTTGTTCTTGCGTTAGATTATCTGTTACAAATATTAGCGTTTTTCCAAACAACCGGACCTGCAGCCGAACTGCCCAAGCAAGACGTTTCCCTTCGGTTGGAGCCTACTTCGATTGCTGGTACGAATTTCAAATGCCTATAAATGAAATAAACTTGTTAAAAATGGTTGAGTTACAATATGTTAATTTGTTTTATTTAGTTGATCCGGCTCCTGCGAGGGAAATTACAGCAGGAAAACCTACAGATGCCGTGCCTGAAAATGCACCTAGTAGCGAAACGTATAACGCTTTTTATAACTTTTCTTCCACCGAAATTATTCTTGTAGAGACGATGGAAAGGCTTGACACAAAGGCCCTCCTGTTAAATGTAAATGATGTTTTCATTGATGAACAATTGTTATTTTATATTTGGTTTTACAAACTTTAACTTAATTTTGTTTGCATGTATAGTGTGAGGTAGTTTTCAAGCAGACTGACGCTGAAGGAAAGTCAAATTTTATGGGAACTATAAGTAACTTGAAACTGACGTCGTGTATTTATGATCCGGCAGTGAGAGAAAGCTCAGCGGCTGAGGTAACTAAACGCTTGCCGAACTGAATTAAAATTAACTGAAACCCATTCTAACAAAGCTACTTTTTTGCAGGTTATAAGCCCAATGTCTGTAACTGTTGTGTGGAACTGTTCGCAAATAACAGGATCGTTGATCGATGTGAATATTTCCAATATATTCGTTCGATTAACCGCTGGCACTATTGAGCTACTTACCAAAATTTTTGGCTCGATAGGAGCGGCCGCAACTACTGCAGTAGAAGAGAAGGAGGCGGAGAATTATTCTAATGCTTGGGATACAAAAGACATAGCTAGTCAAGAATTTTGGTTCCTTCGACCAGGTATAATGTACATATACCTAACTATTTTCATTGCATGCAATTTTGCAAATCATATAAACGTTTGTTGAAATTCAACCATCCTCTTTTTGACAATCAATAACAACAGATGCATGGTACGAAGTCGGTCAAGATGCCCTTGCTTTTGATGACAAACCGACGGTACAGCAGTACGCGGAAGATCTCGAAACTAATGAGAGATTGGTCTTGGAATCTGGCGCTATTGTATTTACATTCGAGACTGGAAGCGGAAACATTACAATGCCACTTATGTTGATTGAAACTGACATAGATTTGCAAGTCTTTGACTGGTCTAAGCATGTAAGTAAAAAAATATGATACTCACCCAATAGTTCAACCCTTAATGTTAAAAACCTCTTTTCCTTTATAACGGATCTTTAAACCTTTGCAGATGAAAATTGCTGGACGAATGAAACTGGAAGCAGCTTACTACAATGCCATGTTTGGTCTTTGGGAATTTCTAATCGAGCCAGTGGAGACACGTCATCACGGTAGAGTGGCTCATCAACCATGGGAGGTTCTTTTTGAATACATTGTTGGACCTAACAATTCCTCCCCTGCTTCAACTCCAACTAATACGATAAGTCCCACCACGACATCAGTGGTGTTACAGTCCAACGTTAGTTATTTGCTTACTCGAAAAATAATACATATGCACACATTTACCATTTATTTATATTATAATAATCAATTTATTGTTGATTGTACAGGACGTGTTGGAACTAACTGTTACTAAAACAGCCCTAAATGCCATAAATATCATAAGTGAGGACTTCTCATCCGCTGTAAAGGAGCTTGTTTCGCAGCGAGAAGTTTCGACAGCTCCATATAGCATAGTTAATCATACAGGGATGGACCTTAAAGTTTACCTCAAAGAAAAAGGAAAACCCGGACCATTTTTATTAATTAAAAATGGAATGGAATATGAGGAAGTTATCCTCAAACACGGCACATACATCAATCTAGGCCTTATCGAGGACACAGATTTGACCAGACATCATACCTCTGTTCTACGAGAACAGGAGGGAAAGGCTGATCGATTACTAACAATTGAAATCCCTGAGGTGGAATTTAAATGCTCAATTCCTGTGAATCGTTCTGCCAAACGGTACTTTCCTCTAAAGGGACACGTGGATCATGGTCATCATGGGTTGATCTGCGATATTGGTGTGAAGGACTGTTCTAAAGTAGTAACGCTCCGCGGTGTTGTGCAAGTGATTAATGATTTGGAAGTTCCAGTTGATGTGTATTACATGGCAGATGGAAAGACTGCAAAACTTGCTGGTACCGCTCGCCCGGATAACTTTTTTAATTTGCCTATTCCCTGTACCTACACGGATAGTTGTGCTTTATTTTTTGCACCAGAAGGGTAAGTGGCATTTAGTTTTTTATTGTTTACCAGTCCTTATGGTCACTGGTCATTTGTATCTTGTACCTTAACTGTCACTTGACTAATACTAAACTTATTTAATTTAGCTACACCGTGACAAGTCAGCCGTTTAAATGGGATGATGTATTCAGAGAAATACAGGTTGTGAAACAATTAAGTACATGTAATCGAAAAGCGGGTCATGATGACTTCCATATTCGTGTAAGTTTAAAAATAACGAAAGTCTATCATGAAAATATAATCATTCCCAACAGAGCTTCTTTCATTCATGATGTATATACATTCATTTTGTTTGTAGGTGGTGGGAATGGCAAAACAAGCCCTTCACGAGTGTTCAAATCGCAAGAATATTGCCAGCCAGTGTTGTTTTATATACTTGAAACCACCTGTTATGCTGGATAATCTACTTCCCACACCGTTAGGATACTACATTGACCAACGTGAGCACAGGATAAAAATTGCTGAACGAGGAAGTGTCATTCAAATTACCAACTTGATTGTTGGGAAAGATGACACTTATCACTTGTACTTAAAGGTATATATTTTACTAGTAATCCGAGCTCAACCCATTCAACCCAAACTCACCATGTACTCACCACAATCGAAAAAATTATTTATACTTTTAGATTCCAAATTATCATAATCAATCATGGAAATGTGAAGTGACTATCAATCAGTCCACTCCGGATATATCGCCTTGGACTTTTATGTCTGAAGAAAACTCTCATGAAACCGTTACATTAGGGGTGCATCGAGAAATCACAAATGAGGAAGTATTGTTGCACGTTTATTGTCCTTTCTGGATGATAAATCGAACAGGGCTCACGTTATATTACAAGGTTCCAGAACAAAGATTATTCTTAATCCTCTATTTCATTTCCCTCTCATTGAATGAAACTTCATTTAGATAACATTTTGTTGGATAGGGTGACGGCCGCGATAGCACGTCTGTTTGCCATCCTAAAGACAACGAAACTCCAGTCATGTTTTCATTTACTGGGAAAGCATTTTTCTCAAAGAAAGCAGCAAATGTGAGAGTAAAGGATTTGCAAATCACCAATGCTAGTGGCACAACAGATTGGTCGGAAAAGTTTTTACTTGATGCTGCCGGTAGTGCAGGCTCAGTTACCTGTAAATCTCCGTTACAGACCTTCCAGGTTAGAGCTCATTTAAATTAATTTCTTAGAATTTTATAAATTTTTCTTGTTTTTACTCTTTGATAAACCTCAAATATTATACTGTTGAATAGATTGGTGTGGAAATTCAAATGAGTAGCTGGGGTTTGACCCGATACGTCATTTTCACTCCGCGCTTTTACCTTTCAAATCAATGTCCATACAGTGTTTACGTCATTGAAATAGAAAGACTTGACGATGAAATAGAAGTTCCAAGTAAAAAATGTGTTCCATTTTGGCCAAAGAGTCAGACCCCACATCTGAAGGCTGCAGTCAAGATTTTGAAGAGACGTAATGAAACCCCACCGTTTCGATACGACTTGGTTGAACACACATTACTGCAGTTGTCAAATGAGGTAAGCCAGGAATATGTGTCAAAATGTTATAAAATATCACTCCTCTTACAGTCGAGGCAATAAACTTTGTTTTGGCCTTTTTGTAGTACGGCGGTCTTCATGTTGATATCTGCCTGACAGAATCGAAAACATCTATACTTTTCGATAAATTTATTCTTGGACAAGCTCCTGTTCTACTTATAAATAAGTATAATAACTTGGCAATTGAATTTACTGAGCGTGATAGTCCAGAAGTCTCGTAAGTTAACACATACTGGCATTGATAATATTTTATACCAATCTCTTTATCTATAGACGCAATACCAATCAATTGATTTGTACTTTAGTTTGTTACCTCCTGGACATTGTCAGTATTACACTTGGAGAAATCCTCTGGGTTCAAGAATGTTGGAATGGTGGCCAGATGGAAAACGCGATATCAAGAAATTACGTCAACAAAATAATTTACTGATGGTATAAAGCTTCTTGCTCTTCTTTTCTATTTATTTTGGAATTATGTTAATTCATAATTTAATGGATAACAGGATGGATGTGGGGAATTCGAGATGGAAGGAACAAAGAAAGGAGATCGAACGGAGTTCTTCTGGATATCATTTTTAGATGGCTCACAACGGTGCCTCCTGTTCATTGAGGACCCGGCAGTTGTTCAGATGTTGCAAACGCGTGAAGTCGAAGTCTCAATTGCAGAATATACTGTACTTCTTCATGGTCTTGGTCTATCATTAGTCGATAACGAAAACTTGAAGGAAGTCATGTACATGAGGATAGCAAGGTATGATATAGGAGCCTCTATAATTGAGTTGTTTGTTCAGAGATCTGTTGTTACGATTAAAGAGAAACACACTAGCTTATTATGCCGTTTTGCTTTTTCCTTCAGTTCTGAAATTGTATGGGAACAATGTAAGGACGGAAAACGCAAACGGTTTAAACCGCTTCCATCTGATGACTCTAAAGCGGTTGAGGCCGCTTATCAAAATTATTTGAACCATAAATCTATTTCTAAAACGGTGAAATCGTTAATTCAGTTTGATTCAGGTTTGGAGGTAAGCAAACTTGCATATTTCAAAACATCCATAAGCAATAAGGAATTAATCAGTCTACACCGTTTACTCAATGTTCAATTGTTCGAATTAGGTGGATTTTTATCTCATGCGTGCCATTAAGCCACATGCTGCTACTATTAGGAGAATGTTTCAAACTGGGGTGTGGCTGAGTTATAAAACATTACCTCATTCAACTCAAATTCACGCAAAACTACACAGAATTCAGATAGATAATCAATTGCCCGACAGTATATTCCGTGTGGTTTTGGCTCCCATTAAACCTCCAAAGACCGTTATCCATGTCGGTATGTTCATCATTGTTTGATCCAACCCTATTTTTTTTTACAGTAATCTCAAATTTTAAATGATAATTGTAATTGATGTGTTATCACAGATACATCACCAAAGCCCTTTGTGGAAATAAGTATAATGCAAAGAACCAGTTCCCATTCTTATGTAGTGCAGTACAAGTACTTCAAGATTCTCGTACAGGAGTTCCTTGTGAAAGTCGATATTCAATTTGTCAATGCCTTGGTGGAGCTTTTTGTGGGCAACGCCATCACCGTTGATGAATGGGTTAGATGTATAATTTTTCATGCGATTTGTGGTATTATTTTGGTTTTCGAGGCTTATCTTTTAATTTTAACATTTCATTCAATTTACAGAAAGATAAATACCTCAAGGAATACGACGAAGCTTGCTTGTCACTTGATGATTTCTTCGCCCGTCAAATTGTCGCACAAGGTCAAAAACACTTTTACGACTACCTGCATTTCTCACCGCTTAAGGTATGTAGGGAATATTGGTTGAAAACAGATTACTCACTTTTATCGTATAATATTATAGAATTATTATAATCAATTCACTCACACATTTCTTGTCTCACAGATTCATCTAAGCTTTTCAATGTTGGGATCCACAAACATTTCGAATCATGTTCTTAAATTGATTATTGCCAGTCTTGGGGTAACCTTAACTGAAATTCATGATGTCATATTCAAGTGAGTAAAAATATAAATGCTTCAAGTAGCGAAAGAGAGACCAGCATTGAATTAAAGAAAATATGCCTTTGATTGATTGCTATCTCTTTCTTTTAATCAGGCACATACCATTGAATCAATCAAAATAACAGTCCACGTTTTAAAGTTGTATTTAATAATTTTTTTTATCAGGTTGGCTTGCTTTGAGCTTCATCACACTTTCCTGTCTTCCGACCAGCTTCAATCAGAGGTTTCATCCCATTATATATCTCAAGGTCTGAGGCAGTTCTATGTTCTTGTTTTCGGACTTGATGTAATTGGAAATCCCTATGGCCTTGCCATGGGTGTTGCGAAAGGCGTGGAAGCGTTTTTCTATGAACCGTTTCATGTAATTATATCATTTTAGTTTTTCATTTATTTTATTGTTGCTGGTTTGTTTCTCAGCTCAAATGACTTACATTGGTGAGACTTTTTCCCCCTTAGGGTGCTATTCAAGGTCCCGGGGAGTTTGCAGAAGGTGTAGCTTTAGGAGTAAAGTCTCTTCTTGGAGGTACCATTGGTGGTACCGCTGGAGCTTTTTCGAAAATTACTGGCACTATTGGAAAAGGTATTGCGGCTTTGACTTTTGATGATGACTATCAAAAGAAACGACGGGAAAATCTTCAAAATCGAGGAGATGCTGCTGAAGGCTTTGCGAGATCTGGGAAGGGTCTAGTTATGGTAAGAAGACTTGTAATTGACTTGAGATTTGTGTAGATACAAAAAAATTATTCATCAACTTTTGATTCCTTTACGTAGGGCTTTTACGAAGGAGTCGCCGGAGTTGTTAATAAACCTATCGAAGGTTGTAAACAAGAAGGCACATTTGGGTTTTTCAAAGGTGCTTTGAAAGGTACCTTGGGCTTGGTTGCGAGACCTGCGGCTGGGGTCGTAGACTTTGCCAGTGGCTCGTTCGATGCGGTTAAAAAGTGCGTAGTTCATGTCTGTTCAATCAGTGATGTGCTTGTAATATATATAAGAATTCACATATTATGCAACTACTTTTCCTGTCTTCTTAGGGCCACATCAGCAGTTGAAGACGTGAGACGGTTAAGACCGCCAAGGCACATTCCTGCGGACACAATTTTGCAACCTTATGTATGTCACGAGGCAGAAGGTGTACAGTTGTTAAGTGTAAGTCACGATAATTCACCAGAAGATGAGTTTGATGTTAAACTTGAGCTCAAAACTTCCATGTTCAATATTTCTGACTCGGATATTTAATGACAATTATTGACAAATTTATTGCACAAGGCGTGCTTTCAATCAATCTATCATCTATCACCTTTAGATATTTTAAATCATATAGCTTTGTTTATAATGATACGCTGTGTTCATATACATGTTTCAAATGTACCTTTTTGATGACAAATAAAAACGTAATTATACAGGAATTGGAAAAAGGAAAGTATGCAAGTACGGACAATTACGTTGCGCATGCTCTGATTAATCCACATGGGATATACGTTCTCCTTGTGACTAATAGGCGAATTCTGTATTTGAAGCGCGACGAACTTTTTGGCTCATGGGCGGTAAGGATTTATTATCTAACGCTTTTTATAATTTTGTTCAACCTACTACTGATTATTTGAAATTCCTTTACTGTTATCCTGAGTTGCCTCACCGCATCGCTGATTTTTGATTTAATTTAGACGGAATGGAACCACATTTGGGAGGACTTTGCTAGTCCCCCTGAGATTGTGGAGCGCGGATTGCTCTTTCATCTGAAACAAGAAATGGTGAAAAAAATTGTATATTTCAAAGTAGCGAAATCCAAGCAGCTATTGGTGCCAATCTACAGTGCGGAAGTTGCAACGGTAAATATATTTTTTAAATACTGAATTTCTATGTATACTTCTTGCAAATCCCGGTCGCTGCAGCTTTTTGACGCAAGAGAATATACAATGATGCTTCCATTGCCACTATTGCCAGTAGTTGTAGTATTGCGTTCCCTTTTATAGTAGTTATAGATTAGCTCCCTCAATTTCAAATTCGAATGCAGCAATGGCATAATATTATACTAATATTTTTATGGTGTTATTATTATGTATTGGTGTAACAGCGAAACTCTTCTTACATTTCGCAGTGGTTAGTTAGTAAAATAGAAGAGGCAATGAGGATTGAAACTGGAATGGCATGGAGTGATGGAGCGATGCCTGGAACTTCCGGAGGGGGAGGGGATGCAGCTGTTTGAAAATACGGTACCTAATTGGATAATATATAGCACTGACTTTCTGTATTCTTGAGCAGCAAACTGGACGCTTTCAACTGGCGCCAATCTTTTTTTTTGTATTCCAATCCGACATTTACGTTTCCTATTAGGTGTAGTCAATTAAACTTCATAAATCTTTGCTGTGATAGAATCTCCATAAAAGAAGACGAATGAATATATAATTATGTGAATATTTTGCGCATTCTTTTGGCTTTGTGTTTATTAAACATTTATATGTAGTAGTTTTGCATTTACATGAAACTCTGATTGGCTTATCATCTAAAGTTTAAAGTCTGTTTATATTTGACGAATGAGCATGATCCTGGCATGTTGCATATTATAATGTTTCTTATTAATTTATTAAAAGTCTAATAAAACGGGTCGATTTTTTTGGAATGTTTAAAATGTTTTTTATGTGTAAAAAATGATAGGTCATGATTAACTCATCGTTGTTATATTTTTCTTTACTCATAAACCATCAAAGTAAGCTGCTGGGTGACTCAACAATCATGATCAAATTATTCATTGGTAGATTCGGCGAGAATTCAATGTCAAGTTTGCCTATTTTTGCATAATTTTAAAGAATAACAATTAATGAATAAAATTATACTTAGAGTTGTTCATCCACTCATAAAATATTATTAGTTTGGTTCACTCGATTGTCTCAGTCTAGCGCTAAACGTTTTGTAGTTTTGTTAAGGACTATAACAAACTAAACAATCTCTCAATCAAAATCAAATGCAGCCATACATGAGATTCTAAAATAATCATACATCATACACTAAATACATACATCTAGACATTAATCGGTTCACAGCATTCAACAAATAATGACACATTCATAAAGGGTGACACATTGACAGATTATTATTATGTACATCGGCTAGAACTACTTTATACTTTTACTACCACTTATTTCATACAATCACTCATTCAAAACATGTAATCACACAAACTAAGTTGTAATAATGATAAAACAAGATAATATGGTTTACTAATGTGTGTGATGATACTTGGTTCGTTACAAAAATTGGTATAATACTTGAGTGATGAGGCGGATATCACGATTTCGCCTGCGTACGTAATTATTTTGAAGCAGTAGGTATTTTATTAAGTCTTTATGATTAAGGCATATTTTTATGATATTTTAAATTAGCCGTGTTACAACTCGCTGGGTTTTATGTGACCGTTGGACTCAATGTCGTAACTCTGCAATAAAAAGAAAAGTTAGTATTAGTCATTTGCGCAGTGTATAAATTAATTTAAAAAAATTCAAAGTATGCATGATTTATTATTTAATAACTAACTTTAAAGCTAGGGTTATCGTAGGAGGACTCTGACTTTCTATCGTTTATTGGAGCTTTGGCTTGATTTTGCTTCTTGATGAGAATCATAAGGAGAGCAATGATTCCTAAAATGGACATTGCGGCGACTATCGCCAGTGCTACTAAAGCTCCGTAGTATGAAGACGTCTGTGGCAGTTCTGGTTTTGACTCTTGTGTTTCTAAAATTGTGAATAACAAAATAGATGATTGATATTAAGTATTAAAGAATTCAAATTGTTTAAAGACATAAATAATTGACTTGTGTGAACACGCACCTTGTTCAGACTTTTCAGGCGAAGGTAACTTTCCGGCTTTGGTCAACACATCAATGACATTGGATCGTTTCTTCTTACCATTTGTCAAGAAGGCTTCCAACCATATTGTGTATCTTCAAGAAAAAATTAAAGATATTGTATTTAGTATTTATGCAATGTTCCTAAAACTATCAGTATTGTTTATTAAAACGTCTTATTATGCCCCAGTTTACTTTGTTCCTGGTCTAAGATCCGTTAAAGTTGCCCTTTTACTTGTCTCCGATTTTGGTACTTTGAAATAGCTCTTTTGCTCCTCTTTGTCGGTGTCACTTGAGTAGAATACTTCGTAAATGTTAACATATTTATCTTCTGGCGGAGGCACTCCAGCAACTCTAAGCTCAACTGTGCTTTCTGACACTTTTCCAGGACTTAAGGCCACATCAAAAGCAAACACATCTTCTTCGTAGTCTGTCTTAATGAAGATAGGCTTTTGTGATTTCAGAATGGTTTTCTGGTCACCGTGGAATGGAATGAAGAGAAGATTAACTTCGTAGTCTTTGTTGGGCTTCAAATCGGTGAGTTCATACTCCGTTATTGCTCGGTGAATCATAGGGGTTGTGGAGTACACCTGTACACATTTATTATGTATGGTAAGCATTTTCTTAATAAAAGTTATTGTCAGTTGCCCCATGAGCTTACCTTGTCTTCAGTCCCTTTGTATGCTATTTGTACCCCGTCAACTAGATTCTCGTATCCATCAATTTTTTTCCAGTGCAGCCTCACAGATCTACTTCCGGAAGAAGCCAATTGAAGTTCAGGATCAACAAGGATCTCTGGAGGCAAAGTTGTTGTTGGAACGGCTACATAGAACATTTCATTTTAGGAATAAGATCAATCGAGTCAATTATGCTTGGTTAATTTTTATAATGAAGGGAATTTCATTTACATGGTGCTGGTGTTCGAACAAGAAGTACATCACTGGTAGGCTGGAACTGGGCCATTACAGCAACCCTTATTTGCATATGGTAATCAGTGTCTGGTTCCAAGGATGTCAGGAAAAGTTGCAGATGAGTGTTGTCAATAAGATCTTCCGCTTTTAGTTTATAAAAACATTACATTTTCATTGTAAAAATAAGTTTTCTAACTTACACGAATGCTTTAAAAGAAAATTCTTACCTTGCTGGAACACTTTGCTCTCCCATTGTGCTGGATTAGGTTTCCGACTGTATATGAAGCACATTATAAAACCTTGAATCGATGCTGTATAGTTCATTTTCGGAAATTCATAAGACCAAAATTGCATACCTAAAGTCCTTCGTGTACAAGACTTCTACATGTCCATGTAAACCAACCAGAATGGGAGATACGGTGAAATCAATTTGCAGAGTAGATTCATTGAGCGGCTGAATGATAATGTTGGAAACTTTAGTAGCTGTAAATAGAACATGGTAAATTAGGTAATCAGCCCAACTTTCTTGAAATTTGCATTCCTGCAAATACAAAATTGCACATTTTTAATAGGTGTCATTATCTAAATACCATCATTGGCATGTTGTGATGGATGATGAGGTAATCCGAATGGTGGCGGAGGGGGTGGAAAGTGTCCTAAACATTTCATTCACAATGAAGCAATAAGTTAGTTTTACCCGAGCATAAATTCAAGAGTTTCACTGAAACGTCACTTAATTTGGGATTCAGTTAATCAATGCAGGCGCAATGTAAGTTGAGCCTTTGTATGATTTAAGCCTGAAGTTTAAACTCTTGATTTAAACTATTTGGAATGCTAATGTAAAAGGGATAACCCTTTAAGCTGGTACATGTAAGAAACGTTATTGGATACACGAAATACAAAACAAACACAATAGAAACAAAGACATTGAATATCTAAATGCGAGAAAACAATAATTTTACGCACTAAAAATCCTTCTGAAAAACAACACAGCTAAAATTTAAACCAATAACAGTAATAATACTACTCCTACGAAAGCATTGTTTTAAGATAATCGATTCTCCGACTTCCACATGTAGAAAGCAAATTCTCACAAAAGATCATTTTATTAATTAGTGTGCGTGTGCTAATTATATTTAAAAATGTGTTTTTACTGTGATTTTGTGTGTATAAAACAAAAATCTGGTGTGTATTAAAGTTGACTCTTATTGTGTCTCATGTCTTCGGTGTCAAAATGTGGAAACAGAATATTTAACAATATGGGTGCATAATGTACACTTTTCTTTCCAAAGGGAATATTGTACAGGGAGAGGAAATCATGGACACCAACCTGGAAAGCCTACAGGAGATGAAGGAGGTGAATTTGGTGGTAGTGCATGAAGTATTGGACGCTGATGTTGGGGTGGCCCACCAGGTCTTGGTCTAGGTCCTGGGCCCCGTCCAACATGAGGGTAAATGCTGGATGAGGGGTCATTAATGGGGCTCTGGGGCTGAGGAACAGCGACAATATAGCTTCCATCTTCCGCTCTGCCAATATATCTTCCACCAGCCTCTCTTTCCAATTCCGCGACTTGCTGTAGCGACCCAACTGTTGTGTATTGCCCAGGGACGAAAGAGGGATGCTGTTGAGGTGGGCGTGGAGGAGGTCCGTGTCCTCTTGGAGGTGGTCCATGTCCTCTAGTAGGAGGACCTTGTTCTTGACTGTCTCCTCCAAGATTTGCCAAGTGGTGCAAAATTTCTTGGAGGTCTACGGGGCTTATCTTGTCAAGACCAACAATAGATGGTCGATTGCCCCCACCGTGGGATTGCGGTCTAGGCGGAGGTACAAATTGGTCATAGTCATGGGGGTCATGTTCATTTTCTTCATCGTCATCAATTAGCGTTTCATGTAAATCATGTTCAGAGGAGGGGTGTTGACTATGCGTCAGGTTTGAAAAAGTGTGTGTATCGTGTGGGTGATGTGAATGTGAATTTGTGTGTGTCGGAGTCAAATTGGGTATCGTCTGTCTGTTTATGTTATTTTGATTCACCGAACCATCTACCGGTTTAATTCCATCTACAATCATTAAAAGGACATTTGACATACAACATAAAATACAATTCTTGCTTGAAAGATTTATATTTTTTTAATATTAGTATTTTGTGATTTATATATAGGAAGTAAAAGGCGAATTCCTTGATTTTTATTTGTATTAATACTTTTAAAGAGGCTGGTTAACAGTTATATGAGGGGATACATGCTCCGATAATCCGATACTATATGCAAATGCATGGCATCCAGACATTATTTTCATAGTTTACGTCTTTGCATAAAAGTAAACAATTAGTATTGCCATTTAAAAAATATTTTCTACTTTGAGCAATTATTTTACAAATACCCGAAAGATGAAAATTAACTTTCACTCTTTTACACCATTGCACCAAAAGCGTTGCGTGCGTCGGTCAACAACAAAAAACAAAATACAGACCTCAAGCGAGAAAAGAGCAATACACCTTAACCTTTTTTCGAAGAAGCAGAGAGGTTTTACTTACTGAACCGGATTAGTTGAATTATCACATGAAATTTAACGATGACATGATGTGCACGCATACTTTTCTAGTTAATTCTAGTTTACATTGCTTACCAGCTGTATGATTGAGACAAGCCCATTGAAAGCAGCACTCGTTTTCAATCATTGGGACCTGTCGTGGTATCGTCTCCGGAGGACATGCCAGGGCCCCAGGGGGGTGATCTGAGACAGGTGGACAATTGTTGCCTGGATGACATGTTATATTTCCGTATATACACTGACAAGTGTTCTCACATCCTGTAATCTTGTGGGGAAGCTCTTCAAAATTTTGGAGAATGTAGCCATCCTCCAGTTCACAGTGTGAGTGTTGCACGCAAATCATATCAGGACAACAGAATGGAGCCTCTTTCTTAAAATCTCGCAAGTCAGGTTCCCATCTCACACACGACTCATCTATGAGCTCTCGCCCATCCTTTGGACAGTCAATTTCAACACAGGTAACATTTCCTTTCCCATCGCAGAGACAATATGCGTCACAGTCATCATAAAACTCTTGTCCGGGCTCGTAAGTTTTCTCTTTGTGTTTACAAGGCACTCCACCAACTTCAGCAGATGCTGAAATGTCCGCTTTCCCCTCATCCTCTTCTTCGCTGACACCTCCATGCATCATGTGCTCCATACTACCACTGTTATGGCTGTGACCTTCCATGCTACTACCGGTATCCTCGCCACTACTGATATGACCAGTATGAGCTCCTGCATGCATTTTTGTCAAGCCAGACGCCACGTTGCTTTCGAATCCCTTGATTAATACCTTGAAATAGTACTGTTGACCTGAGGCGAGCCCTGTTACCACTGTGTGAAGCTCGTCTGATCCTTCCGTGAATAAATCCTTAATTTGGAATTCTTGATCTCGCCATGTAGTTAGATCATGGCTGTACCTAACTATCAATGTTTCATGAAGCAAGGTAGCCAAATCATTTTCAGGTACGCTGACTGTAATCATCATTGCCGAGTTGTTGAGAGGTACGACCATTGCTATTCTAATATCAAGTTCATGCTGGTGTTCAATGGAAGGCCCAGTTGGTGGTAGTTCTGAGGACGAGGTTTGGTGCTGGTGGGCTGATTCCCCTTCACCAAACATTGCTCCTTCAATTTCTTCAGAACTTGTCATCGACCTTTGAACACCTGTGGCGGGGGAGACACTGGATGGCAGTTCGGTTGAAGAATCAAGAGTGCTTGATTTTTTCGCAGCTTCAGCTTTCATCACTTCATCATACAAAGTCTGATTTCCACAAATCGTCACTTTGCAACATTTATCCACAGGATCCTCTAAAGTCACGCAGTTGTTTTCACCGCTATGTGGTCCGGCAGGGGGACACCTACAGAATTTGATTTAACCTTTAGTGACTTCATGGTTTCATTTCATAGCATCACTTACTGCGAACAAGCACGGCGGCATGCATGAATGAATCTCTTCGTAAGATTCAAAATATTGCTTTTAAAATTAAACGTTTCTCATGAATCAGTATACAATTAAATGAATTTTTCATTTAAAAAATTATTGTCATTCTTGAATAAGCTGTTTTGGCAAGGCTAGGGCAAAGAATTTCACTGCATTCCAAGATAAAACCACACGTCAATGGGTATGCAACACAATTCCTGCTTGTGTTAGCCCTAAACAGTCAATATTTTCCATTGCCATCAAGAAAATCAGCATTCGACTGGCAGTTTTGTGAATCATGAAACTCCTAAATATTAAAGCGATCCGTATCTGAAATTTTGAAGAATAAAGTTTTTACTGATACCTTGGCTGGCACGTGACGTCTCCGTTACTGATGCACGTACACTGAGACTCGCAACCGTCATAAAATTTCTCATCTCGGCCATAAGTTTTATTCTTGTAGGCACAGCCATCATCCACTGCTGTAGAGTCATCCTTTCGTGTGCCGGATTCTAAAGGCTTGCCATGACAGACAAGCATTTCGCAACAATTGTCGGACGGATCTTTCTGGATTTCACACCCCATAGGAATCTCGTTCTCATCATCTCGACGGTAATTGCATCTCGGCTGGAAGTAAGTGGATGAAAGACAAGACAGTCAACATTTTTGTGAAATAACTTTACGCACGATTGGTACTTCAAAATGCATGAAATCAAAATGATTACACAACTAGTAGGCAATCTCTTGAGCATGTCATGAACAATTTATGAAAAAAAAATGAATAATTTTCGAGCAGTAAAAATGCTTTAAAATGTTTCTTACGAGGCAAGTAAATTCTCCAGAGTTTTCACATCTGCACTTATAATTGCAACCATCCAGATGCTCATCACCAAACTGAAAAGTCTGGTTGTTGAAAATGCATCCTTCGGGTTTGCTGGTAGAGCTCGGACCTTCTGATGGCACAACAGCAGAAGGGGGACTGGATCCTTCTGGTGGAGTTGCTGGCGTTGCATCTTTGAATGAAAAAAATTGCCATCATTAAAATTCATACGAAAATGAGTGTAAAACTTTAAACGTTAAGAAACGATTAAAAAAATATTTTTTCATGTTATATTAAGTTTCTATTCTCTATTATTGCAAAGAAATTTAGTAAGGTTGTAAGATGAGATTAGTGAGATTTCTTACTCTCTTGACACCCATGCACTTCATCGTATGGATCACCCACAAAACCTTCGTTACATAAGCAGAGGGTCTGATTAGTTTGGTTCTCATCTTCCCCAAGCATTCCAGATGGCCCAAGACAACGTGCATTTTTTCCACATTTCACAGAATCACACGGCTCTGGATGGATGGGTATTAGTTCTGCAACGTTTTGAAACAAGGGAGGAGGAGGAAGGGTTATTTCATTGTTTAGAAAATTATTCATTTTTAATTAGAAATTAAACCCAGAGGCTAGCATCGTCTTCCTGAGTTTAGTTTTTATAATAATCTCCCATTTTATTTGTTTATTTTGTTGTGAGTCTTAAGCGAATATCAACTTGTCGTCCGGCCTGTTGTCGCTCTTTAATTGCTTTGTTAAATCTCATTTTAAACTACAAGAAAACCCTCATGGATTCGTACAAACCATAATTTATGCTCTGAATTGCATTGTACAGTCCTCGCCAATTAAAATTAACAAGCTCAATTTTTCCATGCAAGTATGTCATACATGCAGCCACCTACGCACAAGCACTAACAAAAATAGGGCAGAGAATATTTTTGTCTTTAAGTAAGTCAGTCTTCATAACATGAATATTGTCTTATTTCAAGAGTATAATATTCTTAATGTTTTATTCCAGAGACTTCATAAACTGGAAACGTACTATACAATACACAAATTACAACTCGATTGCTTTCTGCATATAAGTCATATATTGTGGTCTTTTTAGGCGATAACCATGTTTCAAATATCATATACAAGGATGCATGCAATTTCTGACCTCCATTTCAATTATAATTTCCAAAAGTAGGAACTGGGTCAATACTGAATGATCCATTTCAACAAAAGCATCTTGTTATATAAAATGGTTAAATATTTAGAGTCCAACTAACTGTTACACAACTAAATGAGACAACAAGGCTGTGAGGATAATTATCTGCAATTAATGCACGTTATTTTACGACAGGTCATTTGTTTTTCGAGTAGTACGAATATGAGGCGTTATAATTGTAATATTATGAAGTTGTAGTAAAGCAGTTACCTCTCGCTTCGGCAGCACTAGGATTGCCTCCTCTGGCACAAGCTATAAGTACACAGCATTCATCAACCGGCTCCTCGCTGCACATTTTATCATGCGCAAATGCTCCTTTCTTGAATGTGGGAATCAGACAGCGTTCAATGCACTTAACTTCACCGGTATCCATGCAAGTGCATTTCTCATCACAGCCATTAAAAATTTCGTGACCCACTTCGTATGATGAGCCATTATACATGCAGCCTTTCACTGGGGATGATGCTGTTGAAGATGGTGATGCAATTGTATCTTCGTGTTTAAGATCCATCTCACTGCTACCACTCTCAGCTTCACTAGAAGAGGGCGTTTTGTCGCTCTTTTCATTTTCTTCAGAACCTTCAACATTGGTAAGAGTAATTGTGGTTGGGATTGTTTCAGAAGACGCCGACGTCGATTCAGTTGAGTCAGCAATCACGCCAGAGCCCGTTGGAGTTACCTCTTCAATATTCATTGATCTGCCTGTTGCAGTACCCACGCCACCCCCTCGGCTACTAGTGGCAGAGGTAGGCAAGCTATCCTTAGGTGTTTTGGGTTCCATTTCTGTGGGAAAATTAAAACAGATTTTAAAAAATACTACAAAATTTCTACCATTGAAATCAATTACACTAATTTTAAATTGTAAAATATTACCAGTAAATTTTCTAAATATAATTCTGTAGCTTATTTAAGGAAAATACGTTTAGCAGTTTAATTGCTAAAAAGGTTAAGAGAAGAGACTACTAAAACCATAAATATGCTAATTTTAAAAGTTCATATTTCTACTACGAAACTCGTTAAAACTTAGTGATGAGATAAGTATTAAAATGTTTAAAGTACAAAATATTCATGGGTAGAAATGTGTCCTTCGGCAAAAAAAAATCAATATGTAATAGTATGAATATCTTAAAACCCAAAGATAGTGCAATGTCGGTACTTAAACAAACCTACAGCTAATCCTATACAATCCAAGCCATATAGTTTAAAAAATGCAAATTCGTGATTTGAACAGTGTATATTATGACTCATGATTACTGATTACATGGTATAATCAGTATGACCAAATCCCACCAGTACAGCAGTAATTGGCGTTGATGATGATACCTACATTCTATTTGTACCAGGTGTATCATGAATCGCACCGAACGAACAGGTAATTTTGACAGTGAATGTGCATCTGATAGCAATCTAGTCGTGATTGCACGATAATCGATATGAATCAAGGTAAAAAGTTTTGCTAAGCTTATCTATGTATACATAATTGAGCTATATGCAGAATAGCCGCGTATTTATAACCACTAAATTAGCTGAAAATGTCTACACGAATGCATTTAATTACTCCTCCCTATTTCGCCTTTCTAAAAGTGCACATCTTCTTTGTTCGCAAATTGTCTGGAGTTCTGAAAGGATAATACATACAAAAGGTTTATTGTATGAAAACTCACCATTTGTAATGAATTGCACTGCCGGAGAGTCCTTGCCGTTGACAGAGTACTTCAGAGTGTAGGATGTGCTCGGATTTAAATCGGACAAAGTAATTTGGGGTAATCCTTGAGGAATTTTATGTTCTTTCCACACCTGCGAATTTGAAGGATCCTTGTTATGCTCACTGGTTAGAGCAATCGAGAGAATAGCCTCAATGTCACTTTTTGGCAACTCAATCACTGCCGAATGATCGGTCCTTTGAAGGATCATAACTTGTTCATGTTCTACTGCCGGCTTATCCTCATGATTTTTGTGAACGGCAACAACAGCTTGTTCCGCTTTATTCATATCAGAACTTTTGCCTTCTTCGTTAATAGAGGAGTCATCCCCCAGCTTGTTATTGCTCGAACCTCTGATTTTAAACTCTCTTCCACCCTTTGAGCCCTCATCTGCATTTTCTGGTTTCTCATTTTCTGCCTTGTCATTTTCATCGCTACTTTGCGTTTGTAGCTCAACGTCATCATGAGGAACGGTTACATTCGTACACTGCTCAGGCACACAGCAACCATCAAAATCATTACCGTGACCGATGAGCAACTTGCAGGCACGTGTCATTTCACCTCCCAGTTTTGACAAAGGAAGGCTTCCTGATGAGCACTCTGGATGTCCGTCCATCTCTCGACAATTTAGTGATCCGGTTGTTTCGCATTCACACACTTTTTTGCATGACTCCTTGTAAAACTTAGCACCGATTTTGTATGTGAGACCATCCATGTCACAGTGCGTGGCTGAAAAAAAAAATTAACATCTTTCTTAGTGTGATCTACACTTACGTACGGGTTAGTACGGCATGCTTCTTTATTAACATTTTCGTACTTGACAAGCATTGTTTAATTAGCTATTTCTGTAAAAATTGTATTCATTATGGCCTACTCTCTTATCACTTTTATGCTACATGATTAGCAATTATGCGCTGATCACCGAAATCACGCTTAGATGGATGATTGTAATGATAGTGAGAGGAGCGATGAGGACTTCATTCATGTTTTGACAGGAGATGGACAGGAGGAGAATGTAAGATATTGATACTGCTTATACACTCTCTTTGAAGATGAAGTGTAGATTACAGAGGCGCATGTTAGTTTTTCCCAAATTACTTTTAAAATGCGATTAGGCAATGTTGAATTCATATTTTTTTTATTTTGAAACTTTTGAACACATTATTTTTAGGAGCAACTGTTACATTGACAGTTTCACTGGGATGTAGGATACTTTCATAATGACCTGTACCGAGAATGAATAATTTTTGTATGAATATTATCCTATTGAGATGTTCATTTTTCTTGAACTTTTGTTCAGTTATAAAAGAGAAGAAATAGTAATAATAATCGTGTCAGTTTAGTTTGGAGGACTGTCATTCAGTGTGCTTAATTGTGTTGTCAAATTGGGCACGACTATTTTATTATAGATTTTACTATGCCTTTTCACTTTCAGACACATTGGATAAAAAAGTATCATAAAAATATTATATATATTTTGACTTAATGTTGGACTACACTTTTAGAAAAAAGACCTCCTGCGATGACGATTTGGTTACTCAATATTGAACACTATGCAGTTTTCCACAATTGAATTTTGGTTAAACTCAACTGCACATTAGGGCTCTATTTACTATTTACATAACAATTTCATCAAAATTCCTAACACGCGTATAATGGGGACAAAGCACACAAAGAGTTTTAATGCTCGATAATGAGCCATTCAAAATTTAGTCTTTCCTTCATGGTCATTTGCATTCGCTCCGGGTACTTTACTTTAAGCAGTTTTCGGGTTAACAAAGCATGAAAACGAGAAAAATTACGCAGAGTTATGCAATTGGTAAACGTAAGATGATGATATTACATACTTTATGAATCACATATAATTTAAAAAACTTTTCAGACCATTTACTAATTTTTGGAAAGGTGTACATAAAACCCCTTAATGTTCACCTGAATTAGTGCATAGATGTCTGAAAGCTTAATCTCGTAGTAAGCTTTATTGTGCTGAAATACATAATATATTTTACCTTCTTCTTGAGTAGCGACACACTCTTTTTCAGAGTTTACGGATTGTCCAGATTGGCATGAACAAATGGGACGATGATTCCTTACAACACACATTCCATTCTTGAGTTCCATTTCGCGACATACATCAGGAAGAACTTTGCAAGGATCCGCGCATGCTCCTCCAACGCACATCAAGTCAATTGAGCAATCAGTGTCATCGCTGCACGAGGATTTTGCTGTGAAAAGACCAAAAAATGAAATTTAAAAAAATTATAGTCCGAAGGTTATCCTTTCGGCGAGTATGTAGGTGGTACATCTTTCATACTAAATAGAGAGATGTTTTATATCGCATACCCTATAATTATTCTCAAAAGTCTCAAAAGAAATATCCAACAAAAATGATAGTGTCAAAAAGATAAGGGAATACCTAACATAGGTAATCCTGTTCAGCAGTATAATATATCAAGCAGTTGAATACGAAATACAGTTTGTTATATTAATACAGGGGTGATCATATTCAATACAAAAATTATCATATATTATTATTATATGGTTCTAGAGTTCAAAAGTTACAAGTTTTCAAGGAAGCTGAACGATTTCACCCATTCTTCATTTTTTCCTTTGTTGACGTGTGATTGGTGCGTAATAAATACAATATAACCTTAACTCTAGTTTCTGGGCAAAAAGATGCAATATGCAGCTAAAGTGTCCAACTTCCTTCACGAATCTCAGTTTTGCATGCCATTTGATCGTCTCTTATAATACAGCTAATATTTGTAAGTATCAACCGCTGCAGATGAAGATGAAATAGAATACGAAATCGTATCTTGTATCGAATTCATTTTAATTTGCATGTCGTTATTATTAAAAGGAAGAAAATTGCCTCACCCTTGTTTTGCCTTATTTCGTCAAAAGCATCGTCAGTGAACACGTGTAAAAAGTTTAAAAAGCTTTCGGCATAAATTTTCATAGGTGATAGAAGGATGCAATAATGAAAAAATATTCACTAATATGAAGTGTAGATTCGTACATGGGCATAAGACAAAACATGTTTTGTGCATATAGGTATGTGCACAAACAGTGATTTCCGTGCTATGCTCAAAGCTACCAGTAAAATGATAAAACATGCCTCCGAGTCCAAACCAAAACCAACCAAAGCAATGCATTCCATAAATAATTACGTAGTATATAGTAACATGGAATCTACCAGCTTTTATTCGTGATTCCTCGAAATAATTGGAGAACAAAGAAGATTCGAGCATCCGCTTCTGTGTGTAGCTTTATTTAAAAATCTTAAAATTTCATCATGTAGTTTTACTTATTTCGATTATATGTATGCTGCATTTTTTTCAAACGAACATGCAAACAAAAATAACCGAAATCATATATTACACATACGTGATAACAGCAAAAAGAGTCGAGTGCATACTGGCACCTCCGTTTAAGCTTTTACAGCACAAAACTTTTGTACAATACAGTATAATGACCATGAATTTAATCCAGGTATTAAGCTCCAAAAATGTTCTCTACTTTACAACTTTTTCGTGACCGAAGGCTTTTCTTTAAAAACCTCGCTTCTTGCACCTAAGATAAATTGTTCCACAGTTAAAACTATTAGAAATAAAATGCCTACTTCTGATTCATTCTTATTGGTTTTGTATCTTACATCATATTAATTTTTGTGTCTTACTGCTAGCCTGTAGCTTATCGAATAATCAGTTTTATCGGGGTTCATATATTTTTATTGTTTTCTAAGTACATACATGCATACGTTATGGTGTTTGGCGTTTCTGTGTTTTTGTTGATTATCCGTCATCATAAGTAGCATGATTTATTCCTTGGTATGAGGTTAAATGCATTTGTTACTGGTAAAAACTTACATGAGATAATATCTCGCAGGTATAGTATTATGTATGTGGAATGCAGATACTCAAGGTCACACCATCTTTACGATGTTTCATATTGCGTTTTGTTTTACAGGAAATGAATTGCACAATTTTAACCAAAAAGATGAGTAACTTTATTTCACGTTATTTTTTGTTGTTTAAAAAACGAAACCTCAAACAAGGGAAAAAATTAATGTTATAATCGTTGTGGCAAAGAAGATGTTTATGCATACATACATAACCACGTATTTATTAATGAAAATATTAGGAAGCTCTTTACACTTGATAAAAACAAGTACTATTACCTCAATTTTTATCATAATTCTGATTATAAAATGTACATAAGTAATGTAGCAGGTTATTTTTATAGCAAGAGCTAAAAACAAGGTGGTTCTTTTAAATCTCTTTTTTGTTTACTGTGAGTATTTTTTAATGATAGTGCCAAAAACGCTTCTTTTAATTTTATCAGAAATCAGCACCTGTAACTTTTTGCTTATTGTCTCAATTTGAGACTCTCAAATGTAAGTATTACGGTAACCTAAATAAATATCCTTACGAGAGTTTTGAAATAAAGCTTTTACCTGCTTTAAGCAAGAGGGGAAGGATGTTATTTGGTTTATCGGGCCACTGATATATATGCATAATATGCAACAAGTATAAAACACCTAACGTCATCGCTCAAAAAGATAGCGTGTTTTATGTTTATTGTTTGGATGTGTCTATGCCTCATTTTTTCTATTTTGTGCTATCAAAATTACCGCATAAACGTAAAAGGACTTTTTCCATTATATGTCGCCGACTCCAATTTCTAAACTAAAGCTTTTGAAAGCACGAACCAAGAAACTCTGAAACATTTTACCTCTGTAGTTAATTTTATAAATATGATTAAAGAATAAAATAGACTTTTGCAATTTTCACAACTATAATACCACTGTAAAAGCTCCAACTATTTTTGTTATTTACTCTCCACCCGCCAACTTTATTTTTTTAAACCTTTTCTAAAATGACCTTCTTTCAAATAACATGTTTTTGAGAAAATGCCTTTGTTTCTGAATTTGAGTTACGTTTCTTATGCAGGAAGAACAGTTTAAAAATTGTTACATTAACGTTGCGAGTAAACTACATTTTCGGTTAGATTTTATCATGTCTTTATGTCCTTTCAATTGTGCTGAGTTTTTAAATGCAACACCCCAATGTCCAATACATTATGACACTGCAACAAATTAAAAGCTTCTGCGCGTCATTATGTCCCCCTTAAAAGTTAAACGAGAGCTTGGTTCTCGCGTGTAATCTTGTGTAAGCAGTCCATTTTTAATACTGAAAACGACTTGCACTTTTTCATACATGTAAAAATGGAGTAGTACTTTCTAGAGCCAAATAAGAGTACACAAAAATTTATATAAAAAACGTGTACTGAAGAATATCGAATTGGGGAAAATTCTACTGCACTTACTTATACCACCATATGATGTTCGTTTCATTCAGATGAACTCATGTCAGCCACCAACATACAATTGCGAAGGGAAAAGTCGTTTTACTTTATAAAATACATTACATTGTAAAGTAACCACAAGAAAGAATCTTATGATTTAAAAGTGATTCACATCGCGGTAGTACTGAATTTGTGAAGCTAGTACTGTACAAAGCTAAAAACAAAGAGCCGTTCCACACCTTTTTCCTTATCTGAGTTTTAAGTAGGCTGCAAGATGCTAAAGAGAGATGCATTTATATGACGGATGAGCCTCTTTTCGTCAGTGTATGACAATAAATCTTATTATGTGCATTTCACGGTGTTTTTGTAAATGTGTCATTTGTCATCAGTATCAGTCATCAGCGGAAAAAAAAGAAAATGAAAAGGAGGTTTCATGCATACAAAACATAAGTGTAGGATGCATTTCTATGCTAGACAGACATACTCGCGACTCACACTGAATAAATGCTTTGCAAACAATGAAAAAGGAGAAACGTCTACTTAAACTAATTAGCAAACGAGGAAATTAATTAGCGGACAAGAGTCAGCAGAGCATGTCATGATTTAATTGGAGTCTTACAATTTGCCAAAATAGCTAAACTAGAGTTATTAGCTACACTCAAGATTACACCTCCTCACTACCGCCTATATGTTTATTTCAATGGATTCGTATTTGAATAAATTCATTAATTATTAGGGTTTTACCTATAACGCTTGGTGAATCTATAATTGATGGACTTGCATTACATAGAGATCCTTCTGAAATGTTGATCTCAATGGTTTACTTATGTATATGGATAGACATTTTCGTATTTTCTCTTTCTGCGAGCATAATGTTTAACAATTAAAATGAACATTAAAACAAAGTGAGTAGTTTATCTACTTGTGTTTTGACCGAAAAATTCGACTTCACTAGGATATTTTACGATTTCCTCATTGTTCTATTCTTTCAGTAAAAATCAACCAATAATTTTACCAACAATATCAGTTAACATTTTTCTTTTGGAGGATACAATGATAAAGCCTGTATAACTCGCAACAAAACCAACCAAATTTCACTTTTTATTAATTCTTTTCTTTGATGCATTTTTGAAACTTTGAAAAGATATATTCTGTTTCTGTTCATCACGGAGGGTTCAGTGATGCATTCGAGTAAGCAAGACCGGATCGTATTATCATCATCTTCAGCAAACAAAATAATGGTAACATTTCATTATTATTATATTCCATTATTTATAGCCATTATTCACGTTATTTACTATTATTCTTTTGTAGTAGTTATTATCTGATAAATGGATGAACATAAATAGTGTGCAGTGCAGCGAATTCTAATTTCTAATTCAAATGATGATGCTAGAAACTCTAACGCTATTAGGATAGTACGTCAGTCCACGTCACACGCACATCACGGAAGGGGGATATAAACTGGTAAAGTGAATAAAATTTGTGAACAATTTTGCAATGAAATTTTTAATCTGGTACCCCGGTTTGATCTTGGTGTGGGTGGTATAGGTGACAACTTTGTCAATTGCAGTTACCCACAACTTCAATAAGGCAGAACAATTTTACCTTACGCACAATAGTTTTATTTTGTATTACGCGAAAGGATGGTTAATCTGGATGATCGTTAGTACAAATAATTTTTGGATTCGGATCATCAATTGTCTACCAAATATGTATACAATGTGTGTATTATGTGACTTCTTGTTTCACATTCCTTTACTGCTTATTCGCATAAGAATTTTCACTGAAAAATCTGCACCTAAGTATATTATCCAAGTAATTCCAAACTATGTGTATGTAGTATATTTATGTATTTATGACACTATAGCAGAATGTATGTAGGTAGTTAATTCAATCAGACTTGATATCCTGATAAGTGGAATATGCATGCAGTGCAGCATGTTGAAAGTTAAACAAGTTATTTTCAGGTACTTACTACAAACAACTCCTTTAAAACAAAGTTTTCCTTCATTTCCATTCACAAAGAAGATGTCATGTGCGAATTTGAAGTGTGCAATAATAACACACGGGGTATAAAAAGGTATTTAAAACGTAAAACGATTTGGCTGCTCGCACATGCATAATATGGTAATAATGTAAAATGCGTTTGTGCAAGTACAAATGATGCGCTCGCATTTTGCAAAAATATGCATAAAAATTATTTTTTAAAGTATAGTAACTGTAGATAGTTCAATTAAAAAATCTTCTGTAGCGGGAATTCTTAAATTTGTGGAAGACGCTGATTGTAAAAATGACAAGGTTTATTACTCATTTGATTCTTAAAGCCCCAGTATAAATATATATAAGGAATGAGCTTCCGATAACAAGTGACGAAGATTGTTGTGTTATAAATTACGATTATCTCAAAAGTATTATAGGTATGTGTAATGTGTGACAATGACCAATAAAATTTGTCCCAGAAGTTTGGTTGAAGAAACCAATATAAGTCTACTACGTTTTTGTTATTAACACCGATAAATTATCATATACTCACTGCTTTGAAAATCGCAAGTCACAACCAAAAATAAAGTTGAAATTAAAGTCAATGAGCTATTTTATGGGAAAATTCATGATGCACTTAAAAGGAAGCACAAGGTAAATCACCAGCATGACTCCATTCCCACGACTTTTTTATTTCCAATAAAATGAAGATGTTCTTAAGCTGCTAATGATAAATGAATCTATCATGAGCATGTTAGGTCAACCACTAATGTATTGGGATTCATGTAATTTACTTACATTTGTCGTACACATACATAGTTTTTGTGTCGAATGCCACAGTTTTTCTTAATGTGTACTTATGTAGATAAGATTGAATGTTATGAGGCAAAAGATGCAAAAAGAGTTATCATGTAAACACCATATAAATTCGTTAATAGGTAATAATGCTGCAATTATGAGATCACAATCATGTTACTTTACAATGATTTTCTTGGTCTATCATGCAAAATGGGAAAGGAAACAGAATCGAAGATCAGGAATCAGGCCCTTATCTAGCTTATGATATATAAGGACCGACATACGGTACCAACAACAAATTTGGTACAATGCAATGTTCAATTATGACTGATTGTGCGATTTGTGAGATACGCACGTCTAACTAAACCATGATAAGTTTAATTTTGGGCATTTCTCAATGATGGCCTTCGTTGATGGTGATACCACCAAAGAAGTTGATAAGCCATCCCCGTCTCTGTAAAACTAGGGTATAAAATGCCAAATTCAAAATTTTTTCATTTTCACAATATATACTTGTAAATATATGTTGTTATTTGATATAGGTATGTATATACTTGACTCTCCAACTACGACATAGATAGGTTGATTGGCTAGTAGCTATTTTCTGGTGAATAAATAACGCACAACGATTTATAATACTTTCCTACATGCATTATTTTGTAAGAACTATTGCATGCAAGTCATAAAACAAGAAACTATATGCATATGAGTTTTCGGAAAGATTTTTTTTCTTTAATTAATGTTTAATTGGTGTACTAAACAAGAAAGTCAATGAGTGACATTTTTTTTATGTGTATGAGTGTACACATGTACTACTACGCACTAATTCAAAGTAAGGTGAGTATTTTTTCTTTCATAATGTTCATCTTCTTGAAACCTGTAATTAAAATCTTGGGGTCACTTGACATTACTTTGCATCAAAAATTAGGACTTGTGATTTGCAAATGTGTGCATAGCTTTTAGACAAACGACAACAAATTCAGCTACATACAAGGAATGTCAAGTCGGAAAAGAAAAAAATTAGACGAAGAAGTATTAACACGCCATATGTACTTGTATGCTATGTATATTCTTCTTGCACAAGAAAATAAAACATCTTTTTTACAGCATTATATGAAGGAGAATGTGCGCAATGTTTTTATGATGATGAGTCGGCTTTGACAGTGAGATTATGAATGACATAGTTTCCAATGCTCAATGCGTTCTCATGATCAACTTAACTCTCATCTTGCTTAGTTATATGTTGTCCTTTGTACGTCTGTATGTACATGTGAAACAAACACGCGCTTGGACGAATGTGTTCACTACATTTAAAAAATATTCATGGATATACATACAAGGCATATATTAAATATAAATAGCATGAGTACTTAAAAAGTGCATTAAGTTGCTGCATGGTCTAGTCAGAATAATTACGATTATCATTGTCATAAAATCATTTTAACTTGAGATGACAGGTTTTGTACTTGATGCCACACAGTTGCAGTAAAAATGAAATACATATCTTAAAGTATGTAGTTAATCCACATTTTCTGACGTTTACGGTAGGATGAAGGTGGATGACGTGCTTTAATTTAATTTGATACAGCAGGAACTATAATACTGTTTTCCTTTTAATAAATGTACATACCTATACAATATAATATACAGACATAAGTTAAGTGGATACATCGACGAATTCGTACTCTCAAGAGTTTCAAGTAGAGAAGTAGATATTTTTATGTGCATATTTTATCCTACCTACATATACGCTCATTGTACGTGTTGCATTTTCCTGAGATAATTTATGTACCTTCCGTATGCATAAAGCTTTCATTTTTAACTTGCTGAGATTAGTGCTGTAGAGATTGAATGAAATTCACTTTGAATGCTCTGATTTGCTTCGATTACTCTGCCAGCTAAACATCTTGCACTTCTGGTATAAAGTGAACTTGAGACATGAGAGGAAAAGAGAAGATTTCAAAGTGCATGTACCATGTGCCGTTGCAGTGAATTATAAATAACTTTGATGAATTCTTGTCGACAAAATAGTAACATCTAACATTAGTATAATATGATTAATTGATGTAGTTTTCATGTTGCTTGTAATGGAATTTATTGATAGTATTTCTACTTTGTGAGACACTGCATGTCGTTTCGGAAAGATCTAAATCACCAGAATGTCTTAAAGTAAAAAAGGTCAACATCTTAAGAATCATAAATGATACCGGGGTCAGGGTATAACTTGTAGTTTTCTGTCTTTTCTACAACAATTCTCCCTTAGGTGACGATATACCTTTTTATGTAATATAGTTGGATGCATACAGACCTAACATCATATAATCACCAATAGTTTGTGACTGATAATGCTAGACCATAACGTTTTCAAATAGGATAAAAATTTCCTCAAAAAATATAAAATAACTCGAAACAACCAATAAATCTCAGTACCCGACAACTTCGTCTCCACCAAGACCGCAATCCGCAAGAACGTAGAACTCGGAACAAAAAATGTCTGGTGATGATGGTGAGTCGGTGAAACGTTATCAGTGTAGGAATTTGGGGAGACACGAACAAACATTTTACCATTTGTGAATCTAAAATAACTGTTCTAGACAACTAAATAAGGGTAATTCTTGAATAGAACAGAACTAAAGCAGAAAAGAAGCAAACTAACTACCAGTATATGAGCCATTATTACCATTTGAATAACTCAATGTGAAATATGAATTTCCTTGCTTTTACAAGCTAAATGGTTTTGCCAATCTTCCTACGAATGCATTTCGATTTAAAATATAAAAACTTTGTGAACTTATCCCTGCTTTAACACTTGACGCATTTTTATTTCTAAATTTCATGCTCCGGTTCTTTGAAAAAATACTCTAATATATCTCTCTGCGTAACTAGCTATACAACAATCCTAAGAATCTACTAATAGGTCAGGAGGGATCTGCGAAAACATCTCCGTAACGAAGCATCTTTTAACAAAAAGCATCAGAAAATGCCATGATTGCCATAATCGTTTCCTTGTTGAGTAAAATAATCACTACGCGTTCATGACACCTCTGTAACACCTTGTACATCTTTCTGCTGATCCCCAAGTGCTCATAATAACGGCTTTATGTACATTGTAGATGTAGCTCACTACTGTCAAGGTAAGTTATCATTTCGAATAACTGTTTCTAAAAAAATCACGCCCGCCTTCCTCAGCAACAAATACTATAATTTGAGTATATCGTTATTTTTTCCTTAAAACATTCGAGTTTTCACCGTTCAGAGTATTTTTCTTATTGAATTTACACAACGAAAAATGGAGGAGACGTGAAGACAACCTCAAGACAGCAGTCAAGTACAGTAATGGTTGTTGTTAATGTACTCCCGAACGTCCCACAACACGCACATTACGACACACACTCGTATAAAAGATTTATCATCATAAAATTAACGAAACATAATTGTGGAGAAAATTGGGCGATAACATCATTTATAGTGAATGGATTAAATAATACGGGGTCTTGGTTTGTGTTTTGTATTTATGGTTTATGTCTTTATAGAGCTTGAAAAACCTTGAGCCTCGTATAGTGCTAAAGGTTGTAAAAGTTAGCAATTATAGGAGATGAAAAAGCAGTAACATGAAATTATAAGAATAAACAATGCAATCTTCCTAATTGGACGAACGTTTTCTTTTATTATTCTATCGAGTTAAAAATGTTATTTTGATCAAAGACAACGATTTTCTTATTGACTTGAAGATAACATCCAATCTAATTTGTAGCTGAGCGAACTCTCAAGGTCTTTAGTCAAATCTCTTAAATTCGCAAAAAATGCAATTTCGATGCAAAAAGGATTTACAACAACAACAGAAGGATCACAAAAAACCGTAACCTCTGTCTTTCGTTGTTCTTCGATTTCAATCCTTACCTGTCTCAAATCAAATACTTTTTTTGTTTCTCACACTCAAACATTACTTATTATTCCTCATAAATTTTCAAGTAGCCATGTTCAATTTTACGTTTGCAGTAAGATCGCCCTTCGAAAAGGTTACATGACCCGAATCAGGATATCAAAGTTGTGGACCTCTCCTCCAATTCACAAGCTATTGCGAATTTTATATGTCTATGTGTATTGAATTTCAAAAAAATCATCGTTACTACTACTAGATCCATAAAAATGAGAGAGGAAAGAAGATGAACTATGAAAAATGATCTTGAAAGGAGCACTTGGCTCGTAAAAACAGTAACAAAGCATGCGATATAAAGTTTCATGTCTCCCTTTACTGTTGCTTCTCTTAGATATTCAATAATTTGTCGTAACCTGCCAATGCATTCACATGAAAAGTGTACAATTGGAAGTTGACTTTTAAAATTATCTTTAGCACGGAACCTTACGAGTTCACAGTTCATCAGATAAAGTTAAATAGAGAGACAACAGGGCGTACATTAATTATTGATAGTAATCCATCATTAAATTTGTCAACTTGAAATAAACGTAATTGTTCCGGTTAGAATTTACGAGAGCAAAATCCAACACATGTACTAGTATCGACTGTTCATGTACATGAATTTAATTCATGTAAAAGTCCCATTTCATTGTTTATGTTAGTGCTACTGGCCCAGTGATCCGTGCTCAAGTTTACTTGCTTGTTTCAAATTTACAGTGACTTAGTATATCCTTTATCACTACACTACAGATAACACTAACACTATGTAGATGACAAATGTTATGTTTATGTAAGTTATTTTTAAAGATACCTGCTGTGCATAGAAGGAATTAGAATGAAGGCACAAAGTACATGTTTTGTACTACATATTTTTTAAATGTATTTACTCTAAATTCACAAAGAAAAGAATTTTCCGCTACATGCAATTTACTAGCTATAATATGTACTGCATGTATCATATAACTTATGAATCATAAGTTATGATATAATGGTGGCATATCTGAATAAAAAAATCTTTTTGCTTTCCGCGTACTAATGTAATTTGCGTATGTTCACCGTAACAAAAAATTGAATAGATTTATGATTACAATTTTTGATCTAGCTGTCATTAGCTTCAAACAATGACACTAGTGGACCAAATGCAGTTCTGATTTTGCGAAAACACCAGCAATGATAAAAAGTGCAAATGGTCACATTCACAACATTATGCTTGAGCGAATAAAATGACAACCAAAGATGATTATTTTTTTTATATATGTCATCACATCAACCTCATCATTCCTAAATGCTTAATACAAACTGGTGTTGTTACCTGCGATGATGCGTGTTTTTACTCTTGTACATTGAATAAATCCATTTTTAGATCTTTAATCTAATCCACGCATACGCTTCGCCATGTTAATGTGACTGATTATGGTCTTATGAAAGTTGAAAGTACTTTCATGAACCACTTTTTGTTTTCATAAAGATTAATTTTGGTCATTGCGTGTGCCTGACTGCCGACTGCACATCGTCATCTGCTGCTGCCTATGATTGTCATGAAGGACAACAATGGTATTCTCTGAAACAAAGAGAACTTACAAATATACGAAACATATTATACTTACTTATGCAGTATTTCAGAAGTCCAAGTGCAGCATTTTTGCTCTAGCTTTTAAAAATTCAACAAAAAATATAATGCACGATTGAAGTACGTTCGTGCTTATGATGCGACTATAAATAATGTGTAGTTTTTGTTTATTTTATATACAAAAAATTAAATCTCAGAGGGAGGTTTCAAACTTTGAGTCTTTAATATTGTATTGTAGAATCACCACATGTGCATTAGAATGTATTGCATTGATAGTAGTTATTTGAATAAATTCTATACAAGTGCATATGACATATGTCATCTTAAAAACTGTGCACATGCATGACCATCGTATTAGGGAAATGAAGCACGAGAACTTGCAGTGCGTGCTGTCACTAAAAGTAGTAAAATAAGATTTTATTTAATCGCATATGCACAATAGTCAAGGATTAGCAAGGAAATATTTCAGAAGTTGACAAATTTTGACTTTTTGCTATACAGAACTTTCCATAATGCAGACAATGATGTCAGAAATGAGAGCGAGACTCGGATCAATCCACTGTTGTTGTTCATATATATTCACTGCTGAATGAACGCTACAATACAAATGTCGATTCAAGAAATGAAAATTTTTGTACCTTAGCATTCTACATGTATTCGAAATACGAAATTGACTATATTTTTTGTATTTGGTGTAATTTTAAAATTCAAATTCGAAATACATAAATTGGAAAATCAACTTCTAGCACATATTGAGCAGAGTTTGATCGAGACATAATTATGTACTCGACACTCGACAATGTATCATTTTGCCGCATTCATGGCAATGCGGTGACCACGGAACAAATATTGGGATGTTATGTTATCACACAGTGCTTCTCTTATGTAATCACTATCAGGCATTCCTATAAAACGCATCAAATTGAAAAAGGGGTGGTAGCGACAATAGCACTTAATAATGAATGAGAACTTCTTCCAACAGTAATAGCAATGTGTGATTTGATAATGAATGGCATATCCTTAAGAAATTGACCAGTCATTTGAGAATAACAATGAAATTTAAAGATAATATGTTTTGAAAATAGTGATAGTACATCGCATTATCATGGTATTCAGGGTCCTATCCCATTATAGTTTGCTCTGTCATAGTTGATTATTTTGACAGGATGAGAGCGGTGTCATTCGTTACTGCTGTTAATAGATAATAAATAGATGTATTTATATGGTATTTCTTATTGCAATTTAATAAACTCATGTTCCCAGTCTCATTCTCATTATCTTCTTTCATTGTACATCTACGTGCGTGACTTGCTGATTAATGGATTTGATACTGTATGCTTTTTTGATTTTTGGGATGATTACGATTTTTGTAAAAAAGCTTGTTCAATCACAACCGTAATTAGCAATTTATTTTACTTTCGTTCTACCTTCGAGTGTTATGTTATACACTTTTGGGTTGCTCTTCTCTTTGTCAACTTTGCGCGCAATGTGGCAGAGGATAAAACAGGCATAAGGGTATGGAATACAACCTGCAAAAAGCCGTTTTGACGTTTGGCACGCAAGGTCGAAAATTTTTATTGTCATTTTTTATAAACACAAAAAGCACCGACAACGTAGAGGATCTCTCCTTGCAGTTTCAATAGTTTGGCTATTTGGCATCCAATAAGTTCGGCACGTTTTCCCAGCCATATCAATAATTGTGAATACAACATGAATAATGACACTATTTGTTGTTGACTGTTGACAACATATTGGCTACTTTAGTAAAAAAAAAGTAAGTTGTAAAAGAGACTACTTGACCCAGTTAATCCATTACAACTGAAACGCATAATTTGTAATTAGCAATATTGATCATGAGTGTAGTTTCTTTCATTCGGGAAAGCATAAAATTTATCCTTCTATTGCACCGTGTTTATACGTTTGTACATAACCAAGCAATTGCTTAATCAACAGCCGATTTAAAAGAGACAAGGACACTGAAGACACATTCAATTAGTCCATTATTTTGTTTGATTGCTCCTCATTCATAAATTGGTATGACGTTTTACTAATAATCAGTGTCTCATTATTTTCCCACCACATGAAATTGTAAATTACAAAGCGAGATGCATTTGGTCTGCTTTTTAACTTAGACAATTTCTAAAATTTATGAAATTAGACTGTTCTACCACGACAATAAATTTGAACATGCTCATTTTATTGAATATAACTTTTGTGGTGACGTCCATTTCTAATTTTCTAACTCAAAATAGTTCGTCATTCGAACTTACGAATACTTCATGACTGAGATAATTTTTAAAAAAATATACACCACTTTCACATTGCAGACATGTACACGTGCTTAGGTTGAAATATTAACTTTTATGTAATTTTAATACAAAACTAGCTTATTATATGACAATTACGTAAATGGTTATCTAATAATGCTATAAAATGTCTTATATTTATTGTAATAGAAAAATATAATTTCTGTATCTACAGTTTGTAGGAAAGATTCGGTTAAAATTTTTCATCTGTATTTATACTGCTCTGAGCAGTCTGCTCAGTAGTAATTACCTCATAGGCCCAACTGTCATGCTCAAAACAGGATCATCAATTGTAATCGTCCACATCCTCAAAATTGTATGGCATATTATAGGACCCACACCTAATACACGCATGCATGGGTTATGATTTTATGTTATGCTCTGGTTCTTATTCTGCTGTACGCTACCTTTAGAAAATGCTAGACTAAATTTTATTTGGGTGCCTCTGTGCCTGCTTTCTTACTTAAGAAAGGGAAAGTGCGAAACCAATATAATATAAACATGTTGTTACTACTCGTAGTTTTTACAGATTGCACATTTAATTTTAATACCACATGAGATGGGTACATTAAATGTTGAATGATTTAAGGTAAGATTTTTAACTTAATTTGTTAACTCAATTCATGTTAAGACTTATAAAATTTGGACTTCGTGAGAATACATCACACCACTATCACAGTACTATACGCGGTAAATATAAGTGCTTGATGCTTGAGAAAGATGTTTTATGATGCCCTTTTATTCGGATTACCCGTAGCATAGCTCCAAAATGCTTTTCGCTGATTTATTCTGTACGATTATCATCTTGCAGAAACAAAACATTTTAAAGTAAGTACTGTTGTTTCCTCATTTCACTCCAGTGTTTCTTAGTTTCATCATGAGAGCAAAGTCCATAATAACGCAGTGGAAATGTGAATGTAATTTCAATAATAAAAATCACGTTTTAGCTTTTGCATTTACAACCGGGTTTTGCCTAGAGTAATCTGTCCTGACTTTTTGTCGTGACAATGAACGGTGTTTGTAATAACCTAATATAAGGTATATACTTACTTAGGTTTTGTGATAGAGTGGGATATACGCACGGGGTTTTGCATTAAATTTGTATGTAGGTAGGCAAAATAGTCGCGAATGTGTTCTGCATAAAAATGATACGACTTTGAATTTTCAGTTGTAGAAAGGTGTTGCACAACTCTTAAAAAGTGGTTCCTTTTGGTACTGGCTTCACTATATTATACCTACCAGTTTTAGGCGTAGCTAATAGTGAGTACGTTTCGATGAGGTAGGCTGAAAACGGTAAGTTACGCATAACTTTTTTTGTAGAGTCGTGAGATAAATAATGCCATTAAACAATGGTCAAGACCAAGATGGAATACTAGCATCATGATTTTCCCATAAATAATACGGGATCGGATGCAAAATTGGTTGTTTACAAAATCGCAAGTGCCATAAATCCCGATTTTTTACATGCCCACATTTGTAATATAATCTACTGAAAGCTTCCCTTGTTCAAGTGTTGCGGTTAATAATGCTTCATTACGTTTTAAAATATTCTTCCGTACAGTGTTTCACAGTCCAAGCATATCAAATAATTAGACAAAAATCGCAGATCGTGAGCAGGTTTCAAACAAAATTAACTAGTTTTGGCCGGGAACTCCACTTTTCTGTTTAAAAAATAAAACGTTGGAGTATGCCTTACATTTTTTGTTTAAAAATTATTTTTCAAAATTTGACTAACAAGAAGAATATGAAAGCCAAAAACGCACAGAGGCCATGAATTGAAATTTAAAAGCACGAATCATTTTTTTAATTGGGGGAAAATATTCTTGTCTGTTTAAGCTTAGCACAAGTTGCCAATATCACAAAAGAGAGCTAATAATATCAAAACAAGCAAGCTGTCGTAGATTTCATAGCCATAAGGCACGTCATGTCATCCTTGTTTATAACATTTAAAACATCCCTTGTTTTTTTGCCTAAAGTCATTACCTTCCCTGTTTCCCATTGCTTCTTTCTTGCAAATATTTAGCAACAGAAATTGTCAGTTTTTGTGTGCCATACAAGGTTTGTTTAGGTTTTATCCTGACAACCTAGGACAAGAAACAGAAACATGAAAAAGGAACAAACCGATTTTTACAAACAATCACGGTTCTTGCTCAGCAGAAATGAGTCAGACAAAACCAAAATGTTTTACGCGAAGGGTAAAATAAGTAGTAAAACTTTAGATGTAGTAATAATTCTTATCTTATATTTCATGAAGTCAAATGGCGCCCGGGGAGTGGATACCCCAGCTCAAATATTTTTCACCAATTGTGGGTGCAATTGTTAGGTAGGCATAAACGGTAGGAAGACTCATAAAAATACAATAGAACACACGAAGGCAGTAAAACTCTTTTTAATTTTTTTGTCATATATGTTACTTATGTTGCAAATTTAACATGGACAACCACACAATACAAACCATCTAACATATAGCTAGTTACATATAAGT
>JAQIXW010000134.1:0-45953 GCA_034700685.1 Willowsia buskii | reverse complement strand
CAAATTGAAAAACTACCAGCGTGGGAGAAGAAATTCCTCAGACGAAAATTGAAAAAAGACGAAAAAACAAAAAAAAAACTCTTGGACATAGAAGCCCGGCATTCTTCTCCAGAGACATCTCAGCTCTTGAATAAATGTGGGAAATGTTTTTACGAGTTATGGGATTATTATATAGAAAAAATCAATAAAGTATGTCAAATCATTGAAAAATGAGAGCAAAATAAAGTCTGGGCACGACATAAAAAAATAACTACGTATAAACCATCATTCAGCAAAAAGTTGCGAATAGGCAATCGTAATGATTACTACTTAAAAAGTTCAAGTTGAGGTTTTCATCTACTTTCAAAAATGGAATATAATATAGTTTATAATGTGATTGTTCCGTCCTTAAGGGTTTGTGAATTATGCAAGGTTCATTCTAGAGTGCATCTTTTCTACAGTAAGGTTTGCCAAACGGAGATTGCGTAGAGCTGTGGACGGCCCAGGCACAAATCTAAGTATTTCGTTTTATCGTTTCGTCTATAACTTGTATTCTATCGCAATGTCGAGCATCATTACGAGCAGGACTAAACAATAACAGATTTCTGGATTAAAGCAACAAAGACTAAAAGAGAATACAAGGACAAACAGGTGTGCTTCCAAAACTTTCAGGCGTTTCATATTGGCCCATTTTCAAAAGATATTTTGAGAATCCAAGCGTCTTTTTGCACTGATATCCAACCCTAGTATACTTTCTTAGTTTAAGGATAAAAAGTTGAAACAGAGGCAGATAAACAAAGATTTAAATCAGTGCGAAATATATGTTTGCCAATATTTTGGTTGATTTAGCACTTGTTATATTTCATTTGGCTGTATCGACCTGTCCGAATGGATGATGTATAAATGGATATATTGTATATTGTTGCGTGCAATAATGTATTTGCCAAACCGAATATATATGCAATAAAATCCTGCCAACAGTAACAGTAACCTTTGATGTTACACCAAAATCGTGAATCAATTTACGTTTTTTTTGCTTGTCAAAAAACCACGCATTTGATGTAAACGCAAAAATAGCCTTTTCACAAGTATTCATCTGCCCTGATTTTAATAGTATCAAGCCCCGCTATTTGAGCAAATTACATAGAGGTAAATGTTTACTGTGTACAATTATTAGCCATGTTTTAGATATTATATAGTGCTTATTTTTGGTAGTAAATAAGTTATGTCTAACTTTAAACTTATTTTAATGAATCTAGACAAACAAAAAATTAGAGAGATGGATGGTTTATTTGGAGAGTCCGAAACAAAAAAAGATGGTAAAATATATTATTATCATGTATCATCTCAAACGGGTAGAAAGAACTACATAATAATAGAATATTAACCCATATTTTGTTAAAATTACATCATCATGGTTGTTTCTTTACGACTTTTTATGAACACTAAAAAAACTCTTATAAACGTTTTTTCTTCAAATACACCGACTTTGCTCCATAGTCATTCTTTAGGCACATATAAGGTCATAATAATAAATTTTCTTTTGCATTTGATAACAAACATGCATAATAATTTAGTCACTCTTGTGTAAGTACATGGTGTACAAATTTTTTGTTTGTTGGACTCATATATAAAATTTCATTAAATTGCTCTTTGATGGTAAAACTAAGACAGAAGAAGGAGAGTCAGCCACGAAACTAAACAAGAGAGAAAAGATGGAGAGCAGTCGATTTTTAGAATATAGTTTGCGGTCTACACCATATAAATGTTATATTAACTTCATATCTTCAAAATAATTGTTAATATAGACATGCACATTATCTGTTCGTACATCTCTTTCGTATCTCTATATACATAGCGTCAAGTAGGTATATGCACATTAGAAGATATGAATATCGCACTGCCCAGAGTGCTCAAATTGGTCCCGTTATAAACTTTTGGGTTTATAAACGCATGGCTGACTATCAACATTACACCTTTGCATAATAATCATAATATTCTTGCGTTTCGGGTAAACCGGAGTAAGAATAAAAATGTGAGGGAAAAAAAGAAGATTTTATAGAGTGAATAGGCATTTTGTATGCATCCATGTACCTACCTACGTACACTCTGCGGGTATTACAAAATGTAAAAGATATTACGTGCGTTTTGATAAATGTTGGTTTTTTAGAGCCATGCATGTATGCCAATTTTTCACAGAATGCGCGATGATATCACACATCGTCCGGCTCTTCTCTTTCATCTTTTTATAGAATTTAAAAAAGCGAGAAGACACTAAAAAACATTTGAGGTCACTCTAAACAAAAAAAGCATTAATAAGCAATCAAAGTCGTCTGGTAAGATAACTATACGAAGCAAAAGGCAGGGGAGCTGAACCTGATATTATTTTTTTATGAACTCGAACCGATAACAAATAATAATAATCATAAAAATATTCATATTCCCCCTCTATCACTAGAATTATTATGATTTTTGAATTAATGTGTTGAATTTTATAATAAAATACAGGTATTCGGTTTTTAAAAATTCACGATTTTGTAGACTATAAACAACAATAAATCCACCAAAAATTCTCAGCAAGACCATGGGCTAGGGAAAGGAAAACATTTTTCTGGGAGACTACCCGCTGTTCCCACTAATCATCAAGCATCGGTAAAAAAATGAGCTTCTGGGCAACAAATCGAGTTTCTTCCCAATCTTATCATTTTGCGTAGAACAACAACACTAACTGGCGCATCAACTAAAATGCCACGGGTGTGATAAACCAAAAGACGATGAAACTTTAGCCAAAAAATGACCGAACCTATAAAATCTAACGCACACACTCCATCAAACATAACCATAAAATATTATGCGTAGTACATATCCTTGTTGACTACATTAGCAAATATACACATGTCGTGTGACCACTGAATAAAGGATGGCAATTCATCAGTGAAATTAATCATGCCGACAAATGCGAGATAAGAAAGGCATTATGGTGATGTTGATGACCAATAAAAGACTTGAAATTCTAGCTTAACTATTCGATAAACGCTGGGAAGAATCCAGTGCGGTATCTGGGTGGTAAGTTGTACTAATCATCTTCGTTCCTTGCGTCTCTAGTTTTCTTTTATCTAGCATACGAGCATATAAGTAGAGCAGCTTGTGTTTTGAATAGAAAATAGACACCACCAAACTATTATGCAATGCATTTGGCTGATAAATTTTTAAACAGAGAGATCTGCAGGGCATTCACACGCATTTAGCTGATTCCACCAGTATGTTTATGTGACAGTTTCAAACAATTTGCTCAATCGGAATTTATTATAATGATTGTTTCATATAATTATTATTGTCTTTCAGTTTTCTTTAGTTGGTAAAACGGAGACTTGATTTTGCATCTTGTAATTTTGTAACAGGGTGATTGGGCACTCTCAAAGATATTGACGTTCGGCAGTTTCTTATCAATACCATTACCACTATTAAAAACCAATCGACACCTTTATGCGCAAATTTCGTTCTTGTTCTCATTCATTTTTTCCTTCACATGAGGTACGCGTCCTCCATACACTAAAAAGGTAAATCTGCATGTCCTTCTGCTCTCCTTAAAGTTCATGTGTCATCATCGATGAAATAATAGTGATCATAAGAGAGCATGCTTTTAGTGGTCTAAAGTTATCTAATATAATAATATGTGATGAAGCTTATGCATTTGCCTACATAATCCTACTTACATAAACCGACATGCTCATCAAATTTACTACTAATGAGTATGAGCACAGAGAAATAAATCAACAACTTCTAGTGAAAACATCTTTCACTCGTTCAAGACGCAGTCAAAAAAGAGGAGCTTTCTAATCAGGGTGCACAGTGTAAGGACCGCCATTATAATCATTCAATAACAATAAAAAGAGATCAAACAAGATAAATATCTTTCATGCGTTGAAGCTAGCAGACTAGCAGGTATGGTTTATTTCGCAGGTGCTGCGTTTTTCAGCTATCTGCTGCTGCTGACCAGGTTTTTTTATCGCAGTCCAGTTTTGCACAGATCAACTTTTAGCTTCGATCTCTAAACCCTACTTTGCATTAACTCAATGATCAAATGTGTCTGATTCTTTCTCAGGCTCAATTTTCTACGAAATAAATTGGTCGTTTTATGTATTGCAGATTTATGCAACTAGTCTGTCTTCAGCATTAGCACCGGGAGTAGGTTACTTGGTTCTTTAATCATTCTACTTAGAAAAGTCCGTCATCATCATCTTCATCATCACCGTCACACTATCGTCCTTCTCGTCATCATCAACATCACAGTCTTCGTGATCATCAACTTTAAAATTTTGCATGCCTCAAGTCAAGTCAAGGTGGTGCGGTGGTTGTGAGATCGAAGACGATACTTTCCTAGACCATTTAGGTTTGTGATTGATGAGCAGCAGTAACAATATACGTGACTTCAGGTTTATTCGTCTTCTTCGATAGCTCATTCATCTTTATGGCTGCATTGTTTATCTACAGAAATGCGCTTTTGTACTTAATAGTAATACTTAATATATACCTTGATATTATATATGATTTAGCCGGACACAAAAACAAAAAAATTCGGATTAATGAGCATTGCCTTTTGCATAATTCCCGCAGCTGTGCCATTAGTACATTATTTCTATGTCTTGCAACAATGATAGCATTTAGGTATATGCATAATTAAACTATAAAATGGTTTGTTTTTTGTAACGTTAACACAGCTAGATATTATTCAGCTTCATACAGAATTCCTCGTATTGAACATTTTACTAAATACACATGAATTTCACAATTGACGAGCATTAGTTTTTCTGAGTACGTTTAGCAATCAGAGAATAAGATAAGACAATGACAGTCTCGTCCAAATTTCAGTTTTGCATGAATAATACAAAAATACAATCTGCATTACGCATCTTCATCAATTGGAAAAGTCGCCTCATTTAGACTCTTATCTTGTGGCCAAGTTTCAAAAATACTCTTCAACAATTCACGCTATCACGCACACATCTTTGAAAAATGTCTTTTCCACAGTGGTCATCAGTGTCATCATCATAATTTGAACTCAGCAAGGGCTCCATTTTGTGCTTTAAAAAATGCTTTTACGCGCTATGCTGTTGATGAGGAGAACAACGAACGCAACTTTAGAAAAATTGGAAAAAACAACAACCACCTAAACAAACCACCAAGACAAGAAGGTGTGGTGATGACGCAAAGTTTATGTAATCTTGTTAGCATCCCCTTTCGAATGCTGCATTATCCTTCTTCATAGAGCTGTAACTTATAATGTCCCTATAACTTACACGATGAAAGAATGTCGTAAATGGACTTGCTCCAATTTTTTCATCATCTGATGCAGATGTTAGAACTAATGGCGTTCACTAAAAGGCAATGACTGTGACCACATACATACATCTTTTAAAATTCGAAACAATAGAGCAAGCAACCATCTCAAAAACAAGGAATGATACTCAACAACAGTTTATATGTCGTTTTATGTGACACCTTTAGCTAGAGCAGTATACCTGATTCATCCTACTTCTTGTCATACATATAAAGCCATGCACTATTGATTTTTAAGCAATAAATGATGTTTGTTTTTGTATGCATGCTTCATACTTTTATTTTAAACCCATTCAAGACAATTACAATGTATATTTACACCTGTAATAATAAGATTTACGATATTAAGCAATAATTGTAAACAAGTTAAAACCTGCAGTACTAATGCCAGCTATACAAATTATACGGATGTTATGTACAAAAAAAAATCGACCATACAATCAACATCGGAAGAGGACACTGACTGTTAAAGGAAGAATAAAGTAGGTGCCTGATGACATCAATATACTGCAACCATTGTTATTGGATATTATTACAAATTTTTTACCTATTTTTCTTTTCAGTGTTCGAAACGTTCGTTACCTACATGTGTATACATTGTCTTTGTGAATCGACGATAACTCATTCATTTGTAAATTGTCTCTAGAGTCTGTACACATTGCACTGTTATGGATTCCCATCCTTCTGCCACATTGTTGTCAGTGCAATAATAGCCCTTTCCTCCATCCGTCCGTCGTGCGTATTTCAAGAAAATTTTTCCCACAGATATGAAAAAGATAATACTACTACCTTCTTAATATGTATGCGTGCATGTGCATATGCAAATAATACTCGCGCATATGTGCATTTTATGTGTGAAGTAGTCTTTTTCAATCGAATGACTGCTCTCACTAATAGCATGCTAACAAGACTTGCATGGTTGCATGCTCCGTTTTCAAAAATCAGAAACGAAAAGACGCATGTAATCAACTCCATACATGCATAATATTTTTCTTACTCTGATTGCCACCCCTCCCAGCAATATATCTCCACAGCACAAAAAAATCGGCAAAAATTTGTGGTAACTTGAGTAGGTATTCAACAACAAATTATACAAAGTCAGTCACTAAGTCAGTGGAAAAGTAATGCCAAATAATAATATTACCGTCAGATATTATAAAGTGATACACGTCAACGCGTGCAATAATATAGTTACATATGTATCTAGTACGCATGAAATGTATGGGCAATTTTATTACACATTCTAATTTTATGTTCGCAAAATGCATTGTACATGGACCAGAGCCTTTCGAGTTCCTGAAGAGAGTTTTTGTGTCAATATATCTTTTATCGTGAAATAAATCTTGATCTGAGTATAGGTAAAAGAGAAATGACAATTGATTTATCCTGTGTAGTGTGCATTTGCATTAGGACCGATAAACCTTGTTTTATTTTCAAAATGTAACGGACCCATTAATAAAAGCGTAAACAACTTTTATTTAACTTAAAGTTTTACGTCTTACAGTCTTACGTTACCACTCCTCTCGAACAACAAGAGAGCCCAAGATTTCAAACACTCATCCGCTGGGCTACCTCTTTTATTTTACCCTTTATTTTACGACCAATATAATAGTCTTCAAAGTGATGCACGGATAATTCTCTAATTAAGTTCCCTTTCTCAATATAATGAAGTACTTCAACAGGTAGATATTTACAAGATATTTACCACTAAACAAACCCACTGTCCACTTTTTCGTGCCCTTTATGAAGTTTGACATGGCTGTTTTTAATGTGCGGACGAAATGGCCAAATAAATGGCGTTAAGCAAAAGAGCAGTAAATAATATATTGTTGGTTGTACAATAAAAATGAAATATTGTACGTTTTAAGAACTTGGTTAATTCATTTTTGTACATTATTGCACTTGAGCACGAAGTCGTTTTACTAATAACAAATGTAGAAAAACTGTATGACAGTTTTGGTTTTGGCACCTTATACAGTTACAATATTTGTACTGCATAATATGCATAATATCATCGCTGCGCATGTTTCATATTGTATATTGAGTAGCCATGAGATGATGACGTAACATCGAGAATGCGCGAGATTGAGAAAAACCTACTGTCTGAACGAACACTGATACGATATGCAAGTCGTTAGAAAATGCATCAAAGAGTCTCAAAGGACATGAACAAACAAGAAGGCAATGACTCGGTCAGTAGAAATAATAATTGTACCACTGCAGAGTGGCAATAACCATAATAATCAAAAGTGTCATTAGAGAAATAATGGAAACACGATACATATGTGTTGCCAACGTTTGAACCATTTTTGTGCGACACATCACAGCATTACAAGGAAGATGATATTCTCGAGAAAAAAAGAAGTTGCATTTATCACTTTGCCACTACGTGATGGCTGGTAAAGTGACTTCAGGACATGTCTTGACACTTTGACAATTTTTTGCCACTTTGGTAAGATCACAGGCACAAGTCTAGTTGGTAAAAGGCCTTCTCTACGAAAGCTAAATGAGGATGATCATACGTGTCCGGTATAACTAATAAGTAAGCAACAAAGTGACGCGTACGACAACGGCATGCCTAATATTTCTAGCATGACTCTTAATTGCATTACATAACCGAGAAAGAATTATAAAAGAACGGACTATCCTCCTCCTGGGCCAGTGATGAAAAAAGGTTACATATTAGGTAGGTATGATTTGCGAACGAAAGCAAGCAATAACTGAACCACGAGCTAAACATGTTATATGCCACAATCCGTCAAGTAGGTGATTATAACAGTAAAGATTTGTCACATTTACCACAGAATATCGGATTTCACTTCAGGCCGGCGCTGTCTACTTGCGTAGTTAACAGAGTAAAAAAGATGGATATTACCTATGTAATATGTACAAGCCATAGGGTAACACGTTCTCTTCTTTCTCTCAACTCTTTCTGGTGTTGACTAATTTGCCATGCCATGCTAGGTCAAAATTTATTCGCTGTAATTAATGCGCACATGTACTTAGAACAGTTATATAAAAACATCTTGTAAAGCCGTATAATTTGAGGCTATCGTATAAAAAGTCAGTAATTAAATTAATGGTGATTTAAATCATATATCAAGCTGATACACAATTATTTAAGCGGATTTACCAAGATCACATAAAATATCAACTCCTCATTTAGAGACTTAGAGCTGATGGTAGTTGCAAGTTATGCGGAATTTAAAGAAGAGAATGTTTTTAAATATATACGGAAGTCACTGGATAGCCTTTTAAGATGAAAGGTTTGATTACAAAATATCACAAGAAACATTTTCGAGGAAAACTTTCTTGCATCAGAAAAGTATTAGAAACGCATTATATGTTTGTAAATGGACCATTTATATAATTTTCCCTTTTTAGGTCCACTTTGCATATCATTTAGCAATGCATCACTTGAGCATCTTCACTTTCAGTCTTGAATGAAATAGCACACAAAAGGGCAATGTATAATCATGCTCTTAAGGTTATAATTACTCCAAGTTTGCATCATATCGTACCACTCACTTTGCAGACCATTGCGTTATGAAAAAAGAGTGAATAGGATTAAATAGAATTACCACACAGATAGAAATACCAGGAAGGAATATTTAGAACCTTATTTAAGACGGAACTATACCAAACTATTGTTTAAATCAGTAGGTACGCAAATGCAATGCTGTAGAGTACAAAACATTTATAAGTGCTAAGAAGACACTCCAATTGCGCCACTGCTTGATTATGCTGATATTTCATCCTAGCCAATATTGTGTGAAGAAAAGATGCCTTTTGTAGAGCCAACGTTAGCATCTTAAGTACTGCTTTGCCCAAAAATACTTTGTGTGATAATAATTTCCTTTCCCCTTCATTTATATTCAAAGAGATTGGAAACTAGCTGGCTACACATCTTCATAATCATCATCATCATCAATATCATGATGGTCAGCTACACCAACATTCTTTTACTTCCTTCCACATTGTTGCAGCTCAAGTTAGCAACTCCGCCGATATATGCACGTTAAGTGAAGAAAAATGAAATGGACTTGTGAGACTCGTCTTCTTTGCTCTCACCTCACCTGTTGTATTAAAATTACAAAGGGACACCGACTCTTCTTCTTTTCTCAAAAGCTACCCTGAAGACATGTGTGATGCTCTGCCTATACGGTATCATGTGGAGTAATAAGAATAATGATTCAGGTTTTCTCGAAAAATTTACATATTATAATACTACAAATTTGAAGACAATATATACAGCGATATAGGTATACACTATGTATATAGTACATAGATACAATATTTTGTTTCCTATCTATCAATGAGGTAAAGCCACCATAAGCTTGCCTACGTACGTGTGCGTCCGGCTTCCTATTCCTGTAGTTAAGATGACGATGGTCAGTTCTGTGGAGATGGAAGGACACCGAGTCGTGTACGCATGATAATAATATATCATGCATGATTGTACTCTTAAGTACAATTTATGCCACTCTACTACTGCCACACATACGGCGTATAATGCATTTTCAAATTATTTATATAAAAATGAGGCTAAAGTGAAAGCTCTTTTTCAACTTTAACAAAGTGTATGAAAAAAACTCAGTATTACATACATACCTACCTATATGTGTTTCGACTGTATAGGGAGCAGAGACATGTACACATGCAGAAGGAACTATGAACAAGTACGGGTGAATGAGATGTCTTGTCTAATATGTAGAGGCGCAATATAAAATCCAATTTGTCTTGTCGAAAATTAACTTTCTTTTAATTTTTTCTAATCATCGTTTAAAAATTAATCATAAATGAAATATTTTCTGGACGCAATGAACAAAAGTAGGTCCTTCTGATCAACATTATTGGTGAATATGCATTTTATTCGAAGAAAGGGAAATGACTCAGTTTATCACGAACCAAATATTTTAATTTGCTTACACAACTGATTCAAAATATTTTCCATGCCACACTATTTACGGTAACATTGCCACTAGTATTGGATTATAATAGAAGCATCTTAGTGGTCGCCCATGCATAATCTCGGCATGTGTCATCTAAACTTTTCTCTCTTTGTTAATCTTGTTAGAAATGAAAACATTTTTACTACTTTGTAGGGATGCCCCCTAAGGACCCATGTGGCTTTGACAGAAGGGGGTCAAGCCCAATATTATTCATCTAAATATCAGCTGGAATTAGCAGGGGCTTTTAGGATATTATACTGGGGTTAGTGGTCGTACATAGACTTATGTACAACACTGATGGTGATACAATGAAAATGCTACATTAAACGCATTTTTACATCCAACAGACATCATACATCATAAATGAATAGTAGGCTCGGTAGCGAAAAGCAATTCAATGTTGAATGTGAAAGCGACAAAAAAGTGGTTGGTCAGCAAGCAACGATATAGTTTCATTGTAATCCTGTAGCTTCGGTCGGTAGGTAGTTGCATTGTAAATTGCTTTTTTGTTTGCTGGCTACCTGCAGCGCTTTTTGTCAGTTGCTACATCTTTCCTTGATGATTTCTTATTTCTTCTCTTTACATACAATAAAAAACGTTATAAAAACAATGGAAAATCTGTATCACTGCCCTTTAATTGCTATGCACATGGCTGCATGATTGCCACTTGATGAAGACGCTGAAGTCTGAGCAAGTATATGAAGGCCGGATAATTTCATATTTTTTTACGAACTGTGCATGAATGCACAATATTTTTTTCTAAGGAAGAAACAAACGCACTGCTTTTATTTTATCATGGCCTTTACAATTCGTAAGCTGTAAACATGAGCCATATTATTATATGCACTCAAATTATCTAGAACAAGTGACAATTAAGGGAACAGCTGTCGTGGAAAAAAATATCTATAAACTTGACCGTCAAGCCTTTATCTGTAATATAGTACTAACTAACCCAAATAGTAGTCAAATACTTCTAATGATGATGCTCGTTAGCAAAAAACCATGTTTTTGTTAAGATGTGTAGGAAATAACTAAGCCTAACAAAGTTTCCTCCCTCACTGTTGAGAAACCTGTGATTTTAAAGCCTTATAGATTTCAAAGTCTTACCATGCAATTATTTTTTTTTCTAACTTGCTTTTTAGATGAATTTTTAACTTCATTATAGTCGTATCCAGTCTTGAAGGAGGAATGTGCTGTAAGTTTTTTGTTAGCCAGAGTTTAGTCATGGTTTTCATTTAGATACTTGGTAAAGATTTTCCTTGTACACGTGGAACTTATAATGCAGTGGAGTGCAGTAGAGTGGTGGAATGCAGGGATGCTTAAAAGGACTACATGAAAAGTTAGTTAAGCCATAAGCGGATTTTACGCTGCTGAGTAGATGGATTATTGGATTGTATTTAAAAGCGGTTTTTGTCTGTATAGAAAATGTTTAATGTTATATAGAACAAAATACAAGTTGATAGCAAAAAATGAGAAAGCTAAATGCTCAAAGCTCTACATAGATAGGAAGACCAGTCGAGTCGAGTGCAGTAAAGTAGCTTGGCTGTGCAACGAAGTAGGCACCTAAAGATATGAAAGTATTTCAATTAGAGGAAGTGTTAACGCAAGAACAGCGGATTCCACTTGACTCCTGATGAGGATGATACCACTTCCATGTTTTGAAACTGATTATTTACCTATTTACTTCACATACAATCTTAACATTGCACATTTGTCATGTCGTGGTGATTGTGTTTGCTAGATGCACGCATCTCAAAATTCTCAACTCAACTCGTTGTTTTTCAGGCTGTCTTTACTTAAATTGCTGCAGCCGATGGTGCATTCTATTAGTTAATGCACTCATGTTGCACGTTGTTTGCGTTTTGCATGTATGCATCGTTCTATGATGCCATAATATACATACCAATATTACGTTCTTTTCTGCAGTATTATAACTTTGTCATTTAGCACATTTTTAATATAGTTATGTTATCAAAGACAAAGAGAATAATATATATATGATAAGTTATAATAAGTAAAATGGTTTGCATGCAATATGATTTACGCAGACATATTGTGAAATGAAATTAGATGAAAAACGAAAAATGTTTGTAGCAATCTTTGCACGGTCCTTGGCTAACTTCTCGCGAGTTCACTTTTTAATTTTTGGAGGAATCAAACTACGTAAAGCTTTCAACAAATAATGCAATGCACCCAAATGTCTGAGCCTGAGTATACTCCAGCTGAAAAAATCTAAAAAACAATCTCATGTTTTTCATGTACACTGCTGCTTAACCAGCATGAAATTTACAGATCAACAACACTTTGAGATCACTTCTTGAGTAACTGGAAGACATGCGAAAAGACGAACGCAGAAAAAATGAGAATGTGTGTAGGATGTGAATTTGTACAGCATATAAAGTTAAGTCATAAAAAGCGAATTAGCAGAGCAGCAGCAAGCCTGATGATACGAGTCAGATGTCAGGAACCTAGAAAAATTGAATAAGGGTCATCATTCATCGCCATCACTCATCCATTCATTTGACTCATCATTACTCAACAGATATAACGTGAAGCCTTTGTAGTACATCATCCAAACAGCATTGCGTAAGATTTTATTACAATCGTGGCGAATATAGAATGCAGTATATCTATTACAACTTCAAAACAGTTTCACGATTATGTTACCTTTTTAACCTTCTTAACTACACAACTAAAGTTGTAGCTGTTTTCTTCAGCCGCCTCGTCATAAAAAAGGCCAAAGAAAAGGGTAAAGGGTTTATCTAGAAATTTTTCATATTGTAAATCTTACTACCTATATTATGTATGTCCATTATTTGCTAGAGTACAGACAGAAAGTAAAGGTGGTAATAAAGGATGTCTAAACAAGACGAAACAATAGCAAACCCCAAAAACGCAACATATTTTTGCTCTTTTGTTCCTACTCCATCACCTTTATGATACCAACATAACATGTAGTAATATTCGTCTCTTCCATAAAATCCCTTCCCTTTCATGCTCTGTACATTAATGCTACTACAAATACACAGAATGACGCTACGGGAGGAGGACTGAAGACAAATTTGGGCTACGTACAACAATGAGTTGGAGTCGGAAGGTTTATTTTGAAATAAGGGCAAATGAGTAGGTGATGCCTAGTGAATCGATATATTGATGATGAGAGTGAACACAAACTTTAGTAATCCCTTTTACACCTAAAATAAGACTGGAAAGTGTACGATCACTTTCATTTTTATGCTCCGTCAGACAAAAGGCAGCATGCAAATTTTTGATATAACTGTTTGTTCACTGCATGTGACTAATGAGGAACTTTCCTGAATTGGGAAGCAAACAAACAACGTAATAAAAATCAACGTGTTGTATGTGTAGTATAAATTTGAATTCAGGAACCGAGGAGGATGAAATAATCAGAATACTTCTCACTTTCATGCATACTAGTAGCTATTATTACAATCATCGTCACTCTTATGAAAAGAGGTTCATTCATCAACTGTCCAATTCACACATTGGTTCAAAATGATAATGATGATTATGATATGTTACGATGATTATAAAAGTGATACCCCTGTACTGGTGCATTATTACAAGAGTATTGTGTGATGTTGTGTGATATTATTATAACAGAACAAAAAAGAGAAAAGTCACCGGTTTGCCTTTTTTGTAACAATAAATATCGCTAACTACTGTGCTGCAATGACACTTGAATGATGGTGTGCTTGCGCCTGTAATCGCAGAAGAAGAGCACATCATACAACAAGATGATAAATTTGCATAGGTGATGTGATGGGTGCAGTTCAGAGATGAGCAAGAAAGGAAAGGCTAATAATGTACGCACGACGACCGACCAGGCAGTTAACATATTGCAAAAGACTGTCTGCATTGTGAATACACAGCATAATGTGCAGATTACAGATTCCTTTCAACTTTGTTGTAGGTACTGAATAGCTAAGCAAATAAAGATTATAACAAAATGCAAAGATATATTTGTATAAATGCTATAGCGAGACATTGTCACTTTCTTTACAAATCCTGTAGTACAATAAATATGTTCGCATTTAATATTCCGTACTTATTCGTCTGCCCATTCATGATATGATATGATGACGACGGTGCTACCATAACTTATCTGCATCTCTCGTAAACAATTTATTATAGATCCCATCCTTTTTTTATTTTGCTCTGGGTGCTGGTCTTTTGTCGTGTTTGCATACAAGCAGCAAACAGCAGGGTTGTTAGTAACGCTTTTGGTGTTATTGTTGATGGCTCATCAACAGAAATTGTTGGTTTCAACTTGCATCATTTTGAAAACTCTTACTATAGCCTTTTGAAATAGATGTACATATACGTACATATTGTTCATACACATATACATACTTGAACGAACCTGGGAGGACTAACATGATGCGATGCCAATTTACATGAATATTAAAGAGAAAGAAAGCAGCGAGTAAAGCTAGCAAAAATTTGTATAGATATTAAACGTATGTCTGAAATATTTTGAACAAACGAGGAAAATTGAGTAGATGCATGCTCTGCAGAAGCTTATAAAACAAGAATGTTGCGTTTCGAGTTTCCTTTTCATTTTAAGAGAGCTTTTTTTTGCTATTGGATATACAAATTTGTATGCTTTCATCTGCGCAAAAACTATTTGTTGCTTATTTATTAATGCATAAATAAATAGTTGTTGTCTCGTAATAAATTATCTATTTGCCTTGCGCACACTTGCGAGAAAATTGATAAGACTATCCCAAGTATGTCCTTTTCTGAACTTCATGTCGAATTTCACAGATATTTCCCACAAAACACACGTTACATGTGTACACTAGGCTTACAAAATGTGCATTTAAGAATAAAATATTGGTTGATTTATGTCTTAACGCTAATAATAAAGTCAATTCAATAACTCATCTCAGAAAAAGTTCAACCATTGGTTATGAACACGATATATGGATGAAGATATAAGATGCAGGTAAATTGAATTTCAGAATGCCTATTTCTTCATCCCATCGGCTTAGAGGAGTCCTGTGAGACAAAATGACTGATTGCTTTGCAGCTTTAAGCTTGGGCGAGAAAAGACATCGAAATATTTTCAGAGAAAGTCAACCAGTCAGAGAGGAATAATAACACAAGTTTGTGAGTAGCAAGCAGGTACAAACAAACACTGTCGTGTATAGATAGGTATACAATCAAAACCATCCTTATCTTTATCGTAATCTCGATGAGTGACTGCTTAAATTTGGTTTCCTTTTTATTCCGCTTTAATGAGCCATGTCTGTTCACTAATAATGTATTTTTGCGTTGTTGCATTATTGAAAATCTTAATCTTATACACGCATATTGTAAGACAGATGCATAAACCCACACAACAATGCACGTCGACGTCACCTTCATCATTACAGCCATCATCAGAAGTAGTCTAACAGTTGATGCAACAATGAAGAGCAAAGTTATGATAACGATAAACCCATGAAATTCGCCCACTTGAATGAATCAGATCTAATAAACTTGCAGCTTGTGCACGCACTTTGGATTGATAATACGTAACAGAAGAGCTAGTTCATTTTCACGTCTTTGAATAAAAGAAAAAGTTTTTATTTTCATCTTTATAATCAACCTCACGTGACAGCAATTCAGCTCAATAAGTGTATCAAACAAAATTCGCATTTGATGTTCGATACAGTAATTACCAATAATTCACCCACGTACCTATATTATACCTACCTAACTTTTATACCTTATGCAAAAAAAATCTGGTTTGAAACGGTTACCGGTATTGCATATAATGATGAGCACATACAGTGAACTGACGTCTTCTTCAATATGATTTTAAAAGCAATTTATATATGTACTGTGACTGTGAAGTTGCAGTGAACGCAAAAATACAAAGTTTTCTAATACCAACCGACAAAATGGATAATGGAGCGGACAGCCACATCGTTACTATTATTGTTACTGTCTTCACTTTTGCTATCAGTTTGCTTTTACTATATAATCTGTGCTACCGTTTTGATAGGATAATTACTTTTGTTCATTCTTTCAATTTGATGATAATATGACGCTAAACACGCATCGCATCGATAACCGCCCATGCAATTTGCAAGGACTAGAAATCAAGGATTGAATCTTATTGAACTCTCGCGTTTCGCGTTACTGTGTGCATATGTGTGCAGTAAATAGGCAAAATCAATATTCTTTCAATAAAAAGATACCGCTATCACTGCAGAATATCTCTTACCAAAGTACATCATCAATTTGTTTTATACTTGTAGCGCTTTTTGTTACAGATAGAAAACATGTCTTGTTTTTTCCTATTGATTCGAGAATGGACCAAGTATCGTCTTTACTGCCATTATTCTATTATAGACAGATTCCCAGCTTTATTTTATCAGTTTTACTTTCATTAGAGGAAGATTCACTGTAGCAAGTATAAAAGTATAAATCTCTTTATAAATATAAACAAAAACAACATTGGTTCGATGGTATACTTGGCTTAGATGATGGCACAGCACAGCCTTTCCCTCAGCAAAAAAAAATTGCAAAAGCACATCTTCAGTTTTCATATGTATGTATACATTTATAACAACATTGCTTTAAAGGCTTCAGGCAAAATGTATAAATATTCATACGCGTGTATCTGTGTAATATCAAACATACATAATAATTTTTCAATGACTTTGTCCTATTAGCTCCTGCAAAATATAATGTTGACACAGTCATGACAAGTAGGCACCGGGATCGTAGATTATATCTTGTGATAACGATAAATGATATTTTGACAACCCTGTTACTAGCAACATACACACGATGTGCACATCAATGAGCACACGTAGTAGGTATTGTATACCTTCGGGATTCACTTTATTAATAAAATTACATGTTGTTGAATGCATATTATGTTTTTTTAAATTTAAGGACGGTAATGAAAGATGCACTAAAGATGAATAATCATATGTAATCTAAAAGAGCCGAAACTTTTATGCTGAATCTGTAGAAAAATATTATTTTCAAAAATCTATATAATCTCATCATCGTCAATATGCACTGATCAGATTCGCAATAATAAAAGTTCGCACCATCTGTCTAGCAAAAAGCTCAAATTTCAAGAAATGAGAATGTGCGTTTATATAGGGTAATGGGCAGGATGCTTCGCTTTTTGCTTCTCATTTGATTGTGGGTAGTCTCAAATTTGAAAGAGTTTTTACATGACTGTACTTGATGACTTCACTAGACACATTATATAGGATTGCTCAATCTTTGAAGATTTGTGTTGAATTCACTAGAAGATATTGAAATCAAAAGAAGGAGCAAATCACTGGGATTTTTGTTTGGCATGAGAATCAAAATAAATAAAATGCCTTCTGCGGACAATACATGCTGTTCTATACACTATAGTCATAAACCTTTAAAACACATTTTTAAAAATATTTTGCAAACCGTCTATAAAACCCAACACCATTGGTCTAGCACATGATTATTCGATGTGACACAAATACAAAAAGTCATGAGATTAGTGACCTAATAAAATTACAGTGATACGCAAGTAGTAAGTTTTCAGAGTGTGCGTTAGGTAACATCTGAAAATGGCTAAAAAAATATTTTCCACCCTCTTCATCTTCGTTATATTCATCCTACTTTACCTTAGATTCATCTTCCAATGTAATATTTATTTAACTTAACCACAAGTGTAAATAATAATTGCATTGAGTGAAACGTGTTTGTGTGGCGGTTATATTTTTGAAGTGTTTATTATTAATTTTTAAAAATTGTATGACGTGACATGACACTACTACTGCTGCTGAGAAGTTGGCTCGATTAGGGCACGCATTGAATCTGAATGTCTGTATTTATAAACTTACGTACGACTGTCATCATCATCAGCTCACATTTAGATTTTAAAATTGACTTGATTATTGGTTTTTTTTCTTGGCTACCACTTTAGCTTCTTTTGATGCAGAAAGGGCTTGCATAATCATAAAAATCACCTTTCCCAGAGAGCATGCTATCATATTCGAAGAAATAATGAATCAATATTATTGTTCAATTTGACGAGAGATATTGATGGTATTGATGCTACGAGTAGAATGCATGAATTGATTCGTTGCGTTATATACAATCGGCATGTGCCACAGGTAATTTCAAAACGACATTTCTAAATAAATAAATGTCTTTACCACTTAAAATTGGCAAGCACTTATGTCATAATCATCATCACGATGACTTGCAGGAGGCTGGCTGAAGAAGTCAGTAGTCGTTTGCAATAAGGAAATTGTACATCAACAGACCCTTAACCTTTTCCATGATCAAACTGAATCATATTAACCTATAATCCTCAAGCTTGGTGAGTTGAGCATAAGTGCCTTAAAATATTATACTTTGATTCGTTTGAAGTAATAGGTAAAATTTAAGATGTCTGCGACTCAGCATGATGTATTGACTCGCATGTATAATCAATCGTACATATGTGGTAAAACCACAAAACTAAAAGAAAAGCCTGTGTCGATCTCTCAAGAAAAATTGCCTATTAAAGAAAAAATGGTTCAAATGCCAGGCAAAATGCAGATGTAAAATTGAAACAGAAACAAATCGCCCGTTTGAAAATTTCCCAATAATTTATGCAAGTGTGTCATTAGAGGTCCTTCGTCTTTTTTCCATCTCATTCAAGCTGATCGAGCAGCGATATTATGAATCATATTGTGTGTATGATCTGTGCATATCGTATTACATCTTTCGTGTAAACGTTTTTGAATAAAGAAAAATGTAAATGAGAAATAATTAGATGTAGTAGCTGTGGTAGACAGAGAGTTTTTATGGGATCGTCAACCGGCTCTGTTGCACCTGATGCTTTGCTTTTGATGTAGTTTTTCAGTTTACAAAGACAATAAATGTATCATTTTAAGTATATATTCGACTTTGTGTGGCAAATGCACATACTACGAGGCTTCATATACTTATAAGTCAATGTCACATGCAAATAACCCATGTGACACCAGAAATAAAATTTATTCAAGTTACCATTGATCAAAACAAAGAAACAAAAAGTATATTTGAATTTATACTTCAATAAAAATGCCAAATTGCGCACACATACACATACAAGGTTGCGAATTGTCAAATGATATAATTTTGTTACGCTTTGAATACGAAGAAGACTCTCCATTTTAAAGTTTGAAGATCCTGAATATTTCATGCACTTACTTTAGTTATGTGGGCACGGGTACTACATCGTAATACATTTCTCAACATTTATAGCATAGTTTGAAAGAAGCATATCATATAACATTTGTTTACGTTTGTTCAATGCGTTTAAGAATGCAGAAAAGTTGTTCCTGGTAGTGGTATTACGTACGCGAAGATTTCTTTTTTCATCACACACAACAACTATACAGATCAGTACAAGCGAGATTCTTCTTGTTGCATACTGATCAGAATGATGACATCAAGAAAGGTAAGTGCATTGCCACCGTCGTAATAAAAAGAGTTGAAGTAGTAGCATGTCCTAATGCCTCACTGCCACAGTAGTGATACCTACACTGAAATGCACATATAACGCAATATTACGCATACACTTCAAGACTCTGAACATAGATAAGTAATTTCCGAGCCAAATGAAAGGAAAATTGTTTGATTGAACATCTCAACTCAAGTGGAGTGGAGAATGAAAAATCAATAGATCATTAGTATTCGCTCATTCTGTTCGTATTCAATAGAGAAATATGGGATTAACATTTTCAAAGATTCGTTGTTGAGCAGGACGTAAGATTATACATATAGGCAGGAATAATCAGTAGGGAGGAGAAGAATCGGAGTATAATTGCTATTGAAATAATAAAAGTAATCAAATCTTTCCTTTATAGCAATCTACAACTATGCACAGACACAGTCAAAATTTGAAGCATCTAAGATTCATTCAAACGCAGAGAGCTTGTGAAAGAGAGTGAAACTGGTCTGGGGTTATTAAAATGACGTCGTTACAGGTTGACTGTTGACTTTTGAATCTTACTTATTTGCATTCAACACAAGACAAAAAGGTATATCATCATACGTAATGAACGTCTACTCGTTAATGAGACCTCTATATACATATGCATCTTTGAATCATTGTTAAGAAGGAGCAGAAGAGACGAAAAATTATTGCGCTTATTATTTATTGCTGTTGTAAAAGTACACATACCCATTAAAGTTTAAATTTTCGTTTTTAATTTCATCTGCAGACAATGTAGTTCACCAAAGGTGAGCCATTTCTAATCAGTGCATAATCAAAAATTACCTTGTGTCAATTGGGTTGGGGTTGAGGGCACCTTTTGCCCGACCGCCTACTGAAAATGAGAGTATTACGTAGCTACTTACAATTACAACTACAACGATAGTGTGATGGGATAGATCACGATGAAGGAACCTTTGTTACTAGCAAACAATAGTAACAAAGATAAGTTTACTGGCGTAAATGGTTTTGAATCAGATTTGAAAATAATGAACGAGTAAAGATTAAACGAATATGTGGACTAATCTCCTAATGTCGAATATTGCGGTGGTCATGCGGGAGTGAATAGTCTGAGTTATTATTTCAAGTAAAGGACTGTATAAAAATGACCAAACAATAGGAGCCGAGCCCTTTAAAATAAATTTCCTAATCGAACTTTTAAAGAATTATGCATGGCATGCATGACCATACAAGAACAGTTTGCAATAATAACACATTCGTAGAGTTTTCAAACTGCTTATCGCTCATATATTTTAGATAAATATCAAACAACCGTTTACTATTCTGAATATCTATTAAGGCAGTTGACGATTCAATGACTTTATGATTAGATGTCTAAAGCTTTCCTAATACGTTTTTGCAATTAGCAACGATTTTCTAGTGCTAAATGATTATTATTAAATAAATATATGCATTTTAATAGCTTTATTATATCTTATTGCAAAGACTAATGGAGTTTGACTTGGATTTGCAGAAGTTTTGCTTTTTTGCATGCGCATGTGCACGCACACAAGAGCGAACAAAGAAGGTAATCTCTGAAGAAACAATGGCTTTTAGGTACGTATGTAACAAAGTATGAACTGAATTCTCATACGCAGGATAAAAGCTAAAATTGCAGATTATAAAATTGATTATTACTTTTTCAATTATTGCCAGTTGAATTTGATTCATTTCATTTGATCAAAATCAAAAGCTTTGATTGGACACTGATTAGTCGCTACACATTATTTTTTGGCCCATGAAAATGTCTAGTCTAAATGAGGCAATATAAAAGCACAGTTTACAGAACAATCTGACATAACACCATGTGGCAATAATAACATACTAACTCTTGTAGATTAAATGTAAATGTTTGTAGTTATGTACGCACACACTGCCTATTAAATTTTGAGTCGCAAAAAGCTCGAATGGCAGATTTCGATTTGTACCTTTAATTTCACAACAGTCGAATGATACAGATTTGTTACGCAAAAACTGCAAAAATATCATTCGCAGTGTCTCCAGATAGCAAGACGAACATTAGAGATTGATCACGGTTTTGCGGTGCACAGGTGTCATTATTAACTTTTTTAGCACCAAAAAACACCAAACCAAATGCTGAATACTCGTCGGAGCCTTTTGTTGGATTCCCTTTAAAATATCATTAAACTCGTTTAATGAGCAGGATCTGGTCTTTCATTATGAAAATGATTTTGCGCAACAAATGTTAATAGGTAGACCGGGAAAGAAATTTTGTTGACATGTGATGATGAATGAGGGTATACGCAGTAGAATTGAACTTGATCTGATTCATTAGTGCTCGCAAATATGTACTATGTAAATACATTGCATTTCAAGCAATATCATTGCTTCACTCATACAAGTTGAAGCAAACATACTTTCCCCATTGTTTATACTCTGAAAATCTAGAAAACGGATCTGTTGTATGATCTCTCTCTATACTGTACAATTGGACTCGTATAATTCACACAAACTCTCAATAATGACGGTTATAATCATTAAGACTATGTCTTCAACTGATGTTCAAGGTTTATGCAACTTTTTGATTAGTGATTTTAAAGCTTAGCCCCCAAAATCTTGCTCGACAAGTCAACATCAGAATTAGGAGGAAACATGTATTATGTATTATGTTGCTTCTGTCAATAACGCTAAGAATTCAAATGTGGAGTAACAGTCATTAATCAATAATTAATCACACAAAGCAATTAAGTTTTTACTAAGCAGCTAAAGCAGAGGCAATTATTATTTAGAGAACGCTTCCATGTTGCGTTCTTTGAAGAGTTAATTTTTGCCTATAACTTATACGAGTTCATGGGTAATTCTTCTTACCTTGTGACAATGGATCCGCAAATGTGCATGCAATGTAGGCAAAAGTTACGAGAAGAAGGAGCATATAAGATGAAGACGCTGATGGTGACGATGATAACATTGAATTGGCTGTCAGAGGCCCATGTCTAATTCGGGCTGAAACTGAATAACGATTACGTAACGAGTTTGTACCAAATAAACTGTTGCTGTTACTGCCACGCTTTAATTTCTTGTTATTGGATTGTTGCTGTGTCGTCATTATGCTTTCCTTTTGTTGGGTGTCCAAAATCACATCACCACTCGAAGATAATTTGAACCACCCCATTGTGAGGATGATTGTATGGACAGTTTTGATTATTCGATAATTGTCCTTTCTTTACACTCCCTCTCAATTTATCTTATACAAACTTACACACAAGAGTAATATGAAAAGATAAACGAGTTTCTGTTTTATAGAACACTCTGCACTTTGTCTTGGTCCGATTTTCATCGAGTTAAAATTGTCCTTGCACCCATCAGCTTATGATTATATGATAACATTTGTCACTTCAGCACAATTTATTCTCTAAGATCACTTGTCAATTTCTAAGATGTTTCACATTGTTAACCACTTTAATACTAGTGCAGGAGCAATCACACAGTTGACGGAGACACTTTATTCTAGATTTTAAGCGTCCCCATGTTTATACCGATGACTATAAGCTGACAGAAGTCAGCACGTAAAGAAAGGGTTTCCCCTGAAACACCCTTTTAATCCGTTCTTGGTCTCCGTTTGCCCCGTCTTCAGCCTAAAATTCATAGATACATTTTATTGCTATCAGAATCTTTAAGTAGCGCATATTACTTTTTAATACATAACCATATGCAATAGTACACAATATTTGGATTGGACTATGCCACTCTCATGAAATAATTCCAACTTTGTTTAAACATAGGATTATTTTTTACAAGTTTAGCTAGATAGGAAAAAGCGTTAGCAGAACTTTTATTGTTTTTTAAAGAAAGCTTTATCTACTACTCCAAATACCCGGTAGATTCTCAACAATAAGTAATAATATGACATCAAACGGTAATATATACATTTACATTTTACAAAATGCTGCAAGGACCGACACGCCGAAATATATCAATCAACTCTCGCGTTCAGCTCTATATTTTCCTAATAAGGATCCTTCATTTCATATAAAACAATGCAATGTAATATATCGCAAAACCTGAAAACAATACAGGACCATCTATATTCAGAGCATATTTCGGTACATCAAATTCGGTCTGGTCTGTTATGCAACTCATATTATTTGCTTCGCATTCGGTAAAATAACTTATCAAACTAAAACAAAAGCATTTCAATTATAGTTCTCGAGTTTCAAGGCAGAGCCAGAAGCAAAAAAAGAAGACAGAAAAGAGCCCGCACTTCTGGCAAAGGCAAAAAGTAACTAACACCAGTAAAATGTGTAAACCGCACCAGAATCATCTTCATTATCAACATCATAGCACGAGAGCAAGCCGATTAGCAGCATAGCCAGTGTAGATACATTACAATTACAATGAGTCTGACGAGTGGAAACAAAAATACCTACATTTTTTTTATTCAAACACACATGAAAAGGGTAAGCCAGAACGAAAAAAGAAAGATTATTATGATTATTTCTCGAAAAACATACTATATAAGTCTGCTACACATAAAGTAGCAGTGTATTGTGCATATATGCGTACCATTGACCGGTCAGTTATATTTTACAGCTTGAAATTCACTCATTGGAAATTATTACAAGAAGATTCATCCATCACGTAAGTGTTTGGTAGAAAAAAGGTGGTTGCAGTTGAAGTATGAAGTTTAAGGTTTATAAGAAGCCTGCTTGACTGACTAACGAAAAAATCTGAAACTTAAACGTAACGCACTCACAGTCAGCAATCACTTTAAATATAACCTGTGTGTAGTATTAAAATTGTATAAAACAATCAGCCAAGTCTTGGATGGTTACAAAAGTGCTTGCCTTGCTATAAAACCAAATATATAAAGGAAAGTAGGCACTCTGGTATAGGTACATAGAATATAGAATGGATTATACTACATCCTTCCTGCTCATCCTATTCTTATGATTTTTTCGGTTATTTCGAATGTGTGCATAATAATATATTTCATTGTAATATATTCTTGACGTGAGTTCTGATTCTACTACCGCTCAGGTTGAGAACTTCTTTTCAGAGGATTTTATTAGACAAGGTTAGATAATCAAATTCCTGTAACCACTTCTTCACGAGGATCGAGGGGTATCAAGAAGTAAAGTATAATAAGTGTGCTGCTGTGGCTGTTGTTCAATGATTTTTCAGCAGTCTTTTTGAAGAAAACCAAACCACAATCATGCTAATGTGTTACGATGATGAGGAGGAAACACAGTTTTCATAATACATGAAGTGCCTGCATATTGAGCAAGAGGCTATTTTTTAAGTGCTATTATTATTATTAGAAGCAAAGGAGGAATATTAATTTTGTTAGTTGTTTATTTTTGAATAGCAGTTTTCTACAAAAAATCCCTACAAGTATTTTTTTGGGGAAGGAGAGAGGAAGTGGCGGAGATGATGAGTGATGTGTAATTAAAAGATCACTACATGAAGCGAAAGCGGAATTTTTGGGCCCGCTAGTTGTAATACACACAGAACAGAGAATTTTTACAGTTTTTCTTTGCATTTTCTCTCTAATAATTCCTCGTTGAATAACCGAGAGCAAACGAAATATTTAGCTCATTAGTAGACTACGCTTTTTCAAAATTTACATTGCTCGATATTTTATAAGCTTATTTGAAAGCAGTTATTTAACAGTTACACTTTTTGAGGAACATCCGAAAACAAAAACCGGAATCCCAAGGTGTGTTATAATTGCTTATAATTATTACATATTATACTATTATTATACGTTCATAAAACCAGTATAAAAAAAACTGCTGGAAACACTTATTACTGTTTTACGCTTTATACAGTAATTGCTAACTGCAGTAGCAGCACTGATGCGAAAAATCATATTCATAAAATTATAATTAAAAACAATGGCAATGTCCTCTTTGGTATAAATTGGTATTCACGCGTCACGCACCGTAAACTTTCATCCAGACAAACATGAAGTATATATCCAGACCAGAAACTCGGTCACTGTGCCACACTCCACGACAATACGGCCTTGCTAAGCCGTCCACCAATCCACAAATCCACACTTCAGATTTCTTTTTTTTTTGTGTGCTGCTCCAGGTAAACTTTCTGCTATACGTTTACAGTCACTCAATCACTTTAGCAGAACATCAATCTGCATGTTTCAACTTATTCACATTCAAAACAATATTTTTTAAGTAGTGAGAAATAAAAATCATTAATATCTCCACGATTTTTTTCTTTTCTCTGATCACACACACCTAGGTTAAAAATCCAAAAATAACTGAATTTCCTGCTTAGTGTTGATAATGATGATGCTGCATGCACGTCCTCGTAATAGGCAGCAAACAGGACAACAAACAACACTGAAAATAGTCATATACAAAAATGTGGGCTACAAAGGAAGTGTGGTCCCAGGTGTACGGATCACTACTGACGGCAAAGCCACATTTTCAACGAGGGAAAGAGTTAACTTTACTTACTTTTAGAGCAAACTTGCATCTCGGCATGATTTTATAAGCGTATATAGCGTGTATATATTTATCCTTTGTTGCGTCTTGCAAGTTACGTCTTATATTGTTACCTTGCTTCACTCACATTACATTATTGCACCTTAACAGTGAAACAACAGCATGCAGTGAAGGCATCTCTGAGTTGAGCGCTTTGCATCCATCCTTCAACAATGAGAGACTTTCCAACTTTTAGCTTGCCATCAAGACGCATGGCATATAGTCTTGATGATGCTGTTTTTGCTTTTCTGCTACCAAGAAGAACACATTCATCGCATCAGTAAAGTTAAAGGGTTTGTGATGATAAGGTATACGTATGCTTGCTTTTAGGTATAGAAATGAAAACGTAAGAACGCGAGATATTCCCCTTTTGCCTTGCCATTGTTGCTTATCACTACGCTCATGCTGCTCTCGTCTTGCTCGCACTCTAGTAATGCAGTAATACAAGTTGTAGTACGTTCAGCATTGTGCTATAAAGCGATGTATCTGTTAGAAAGATTTTCGTCTGCACCTAAGAAAATAAGCATCAAAGATTGTTTGGTTGCGTCAAAACTTTTTCTTCTTCACTTCTTGTGGGGAAAAGACAACGAAAATGCGACAAAAGATGGATTTATGTTAAGTAGACAAGTTTCGTTTTTGTCACAAGATGCTCATTTATAAAGATTGATGTCCATGGATTGCTGCAAACAACTGGGATATATTTTGACATGTCCACTGGTCTCAAAAAAATTAAATCATGCATAATATTATCATAATGTTTTGTTTGCAAAGTTATAGAATCACATACTTTTAATTTTGTGTATTAATTGTGCCATTTGGAAACAGGGATGGAAAATGCAAGTGCACCTACTTGCCGGTAGGACAAGCATTTGTCAAGAAAACCGAATGACAGTAGTACATATGTATCCGGTTTCTTGTATTTATGCTGTATGATAGTAATATTGTACTCTGTGATTGTTGTACTTATATTGGCTTTGAATTACTATGCGTATATGGTTTTATTAGTCTGATAATTTTAAGTGCACAAACGATTCTACGAAAGGAACATCAAAATTGGTGGGAGCTTGAGAGCTTACTTTGTTTCATAAGTTTATTCCTCTACGTTCTTTCTATGACATGACACGACAATTGGATCGTTTAATGTAGGGATGCCCCCTTCCTTTCCACCTGCCTTGTAATTTCCGGTGTAGGTGTAGCACAGCAAATAGTGTAATGCGTGAATGCACTTGCAAAGCTTCATTTGGCTTATATGTAGGGCTGTTGAGTGTCTTCCTCACGATTACATTTTTGACTGGGAGTAAATGATGTCACAATGGAATTCCACAAGTTGTACTATCAAAATACAAAGTATATAATGTTATGAGTGTGTGACTAAACTTATTGTGAAAGATCTTTGGTGCAAGGTATTGCCCCTGAACTGAAATCAGGCAGATTTGCAGGTACAGAAAAACACTTTGCTAATGTGCGTTTGATACAGCAACCTGCAAAATTTTTACCGGTGAGCTGTTTTTTGCTCTTCCCTACCTTGAACCATTAAGTATTGCTCGAAGTGTTACCTACGACGCCAGTATGCACCATAACGTATCATTTGAAATTCTATGAAGCTTGCGCACTCCTTCATCATCTTTAATCATCAACAGAATCAAACCGAGCTACTACTCCTCAGACCAAAAACGGATTGTTCCACATGACAGAGCTGGGACGAACGGTTTATTTTTGTGAAGAAATCAAGGAATCCTCGAATGAGTTGATTTCAAAAAATGGCTCAATATGCTGCGTATGATATGCTATGTTACAAATGGAGAGTGCGTTGGTCCTTTGTCTTTACAAAATTCTAGATTTTCTTTTGCTGGCTATGAAATAGAGGAAGGAAGAAGTTCTCACTATACGGATATACAAAACGTAGAATACGTAATATGCAATATAATTTTTTGAAGGAAGAAAAATACAACAAGAGTATAAACCCTTTAGGCATGTGTATAATCTAAAAAAATATATAGTTTTCATCATTTCATATTTTATATGTTGCACCGTGTACACACTAGTTAGTAAGGGATTCCTTCTTGTATGTGATTATTATGACTTTACCTACCGTATTAGCTAAAATGAATTGAAGTCGGTTGGCACAGTTTTCATTCTCTGAATGACTATATGTATTTATGCTTTAATTCACAATTTCTGTGTGAATCTTGGATTGTCTTACATATTTTAAGCTCATTCCTCTGATGCTCTCTATCATCGTTCCTTTGTGTGCATGTTGATGGATATCTTTACAAAAAATTTACAAGCTTATAAAGTGAAGTGAAGAAGCTTTCTCACTCTTCGCAATACAATGTCTGATGATGTCGTTCCGTATATACTGCAGTTCAATCTATGTGCGCACAATAATGAAAAAGAAGCGGACACAATTATGCATTAACTATTATCCCACAATAATACACTGAATTACATCCTGTTGTCAGCTTTTCATTGTTATATTTTTTTACAACAGCAGCATGGTTTCATATAAAGTATAAAATGGCTGTGCGATTATTAATAAAACGATGATAGGAGTAGTATATGGAGATATTTTGGTAATGCTTTATCAATTACTGATACACCTACTTGTATGTATGTATGTTAGTCGTAAAGTTTACATATATGTTCAATATTTGGTTCATCACGAGACCAACTTTAATTGTTTAATTTAATAAATAATCATCATCTTCAGATTCTCCAAGCTCAAAATGTAATGCCAAAAGGTTGAGCGTTACAAGACAGCCTTAACTTTCAGTTTACATTTAGTAAAATTTAACATAGATGATTGAGCAGTAATAATGCACCTTTCCTTGATACTCTTATCGTTTAAAACCTTCATCTATATAAAGGCTAACAAAGTCAAAACCGTGTAGCCTACATGTAACCTAACTTTGTTTAAAATAAAATTCCAGGCAAAACAGTTGTAGGTATCTATGATTTGTAAAATAGGAGTATTTATGAATGAGTGGTGATCCAAATTTAATTTTTACCAGCCCCATTGTCTTCTAATTATGGCAGAAGCCCTTCGGTTTGCAAAAACGAGTAAGATAAATGCGCAAGTGTTTTTTAAATACATTTTTGCACTCATGCAAAATGTGAGTGGGTATGTATGTGACTATACATGTACTACACAGAAACAGCCACAGGAACTGCCATTCACTCTTGTTGAGGGTTAAAGGGACAAATTATAAAACAATGATATTATTTGTCGTATGCAAGGTTTCTACTTTTCTTGTAGTACCAATGTAAAAAAAGAGTTGATTTCATTCTGATTCAGCATTGAACCAAGAGAAATGCATGTATGTATATCAAAATCTATGTGTACTGTAGACATAAATACGTAACATTTTCATTCTTACAATCTCGAAACGTCCTTTTGCCTTGTGTCCGCATTTAACTTGGACGGGGTTGATAAAACAAAATATAGTGCGAACACAACTTATACACACTTTTATACCTGTAAAGGTGCATCAACTACATATATATTATTCTATGATTTGTTTGTCTACTTCATGTAGCACGTCCTACTCTGCTCCTACTGCCCTATTGATACAGATATTATGCATTATGGGAAAAATACAAAATGACAGGAGATACGCAGGTAGGCATTTAAAGATTGTTAAGAAATGGAGGTCCTCAGTTTCAATCCAATACGATTTCTGTTACGCTGCATTGGTTACGTTTCTATTTATGTACTACGCTGACAAGTCCCATGCACCTTAATATGTATGTATAATATGTCATATATGAATCATAATGCATGGGTAAACGTATTAATATAATAATACACAGCGAACACTCTTGAGTAGTTCGTCGTGAGAACTATTTCCTGCTCCTATTATACCTAGTTTACGATCAGTCCTTCCCTGTCTACCTACATATCTAAAGCGCACACTACGCCCTACGACACGTTTCCTTTTTAATTCACAATAAAAGAGAGCAATTTTTATAAAGCTTTATAAGCCAACCACAGCAAACAAATGATGCGACAAAGAAAATTTAACATAACATTATGCGAACACGAATTAATGTGACACGAAATGTTTAAATATTAAATAATAAAATATTTCATCCAGTTTATTTTTTACAACAAAGTCACCATCTACGCACTAAATGTGTATAACAAAAGATACAAAACATTTCAACAATCATTTACAAGATTTTGTGTAAGAAAACGGAACTAATTTATACATAACTTATCAGTACTTTCCCATACAAAAATAGAATAACAAATGCAGATAATGAATATCATATTCACAGACGATGTAGAAATAATGAAGTCAAAATATATGTTACAGTGATATGTTACATAGATAATGTACGTAGGTATATACTTCATACCTTATTCACTAATATACATACATAAATTGATCATAAAGCTTCAGAGGCCCCAAGCACCTTTTCCAGGTGATTGTTACTCTTTTTAAAATAACTCGTCAATACTTTTAACTTGGAACGAAACATCAGTGGATCAGCCTTTTGCTTAAATAAAATAAAAGCAAAGATTCGTGTCATGACTAAATGTATAAGTAACATTGAAACATTAAATGAGACATCGCGATCATTTAAGTCGAATACTACAAGGACAGACGAGTGTTTTGGCTTGACACAACGAGAGTTCCCATAAATAATCAATAATAGGGACTCTAAACCAAATCGTACAAAAGAAAAATAGGTAAGCCACGAGACACTTTCACTCATTTGTACCCTTTTGACGAAGAAGCCTGAAAAGAGGAACAGAAAGAGTAGAAGTGAACTGGAGAGAATTATGGAAATATTGAAGGATCGAACACATAATATTCCTATCAAGAAGCCCAGTCCTTGAGCGATAAAGCAGCAGAGAATAGTCACACAGAGAAAATGAGTATATCTCCAAGACATGAATCCCAAAATGCCCTCATACCATTCGTCCATGCCTAATTGACTACTGTACCAATACAGAAAGTAAACGTATAAAGATGGAAACAGGAGTTGAAATGGGATCTCTGTGAAAGTCTTGGCAATGTAGTACGTAGAAGTTGAGTACCAGCCGTTCCGAAACTCGCATAGGAATAGCTGTAAAAATAACAATAATTAAGTGTTTCAAATCCGAAAAATTAAAACTAATAATTTCAAACCTAAGTCAAAGCAGTTTACTAATGATGCGCTAACCTTCATTTCTGACGGAAAGCTGAGCACGGTAGGCATCAAAGAGGCGAACATGAGGAATAGCAGACTGAAGAATTGGAATGTCACATTTTTATTTGACCGCTCAGCACTGTGGCCCCTTAATGATTCAGGAGTAACAACACAAGAGCAATTGCGTCCATCCATATCCGGATATATCAATGTTATGCAGCTGTCTGCTTTCCCAATGTTTCGCTGGTACAGCATTGCCAGTACTATCGCCACAACGAAGTGCAAGGATAATTTGATAAAGGTAAACTTCTTTTCTTTAAAAATTGCAGTATGGCAACATCGAATGAGCAAGATCCTCAGTATATGAAAACTGAATGAAGATTTGTTCGTACTGCATATTCCATTTTCTTGCCTGGTGACGCTTAGTTCAGTCTGATTAGCCTCTTCCAAGGGTTGCATAAAATCCATGTATGAATTTCTTACTCTTCCAATCATTTTCCGACAAATTCTCTGAAAGCTATCAGTTTCGGAATTATCAGATGAAGAGTCTGATAATGAGCAATCTGTATTCGTACCGTCATAAAACTCCACTAGGAACAAATTATCGTCATAATATTCCAAAGGTACATTTTCAAGTTCATCTTTTGTGGTTTGTCGGTTCATCGATGACGCGAGCTCAATAGCGACATCCGCCGGATTTTCATACAGTCCTCTGCTGAAATTGTAGCCACAATCTTCTAGCACGCTCTTCAGTCTTGCTGGCTGGTCGTCAAAAATAATTTCTCCACTTCCTGACAGTATGAACACTTTGTCGAACTGCATGAATAGCTTAGAACTTGGCTGGTGTATTGTGGTAATGATGGCCATGTTATGCGCTTTTGCCAGACGAGAGAGAAGTTTAATTACCTGTGTGGTCATCATCGGATTAAAAAATGTTAAACTTAACAATAAGACTGAACTTGCACATCCATATATAAAACTTTCCTTACATTTGAAAATATAATAGCACAAATTTAAAGTTACCTTGAATCCAACAAAACTATCCAGCCCGGAGGTTGGTTCATCCAAAAAAAGAAAATGGGGCTTCTTGAAAGCTGTCAGCTCCAGTCCAATGGCCAGTCGTTTTCTTTCACCGTTTGAGCATTGTTCCACCAACGTGTTTTCACAGCTTTTTAGATTCAGTTCTACTATCAGATTTCTCACGATTTCTTCATGAACTCCTTTTGGAGTCGCTGCAGGATTTTTCAACTTTGAAGCATATTTCAAAGACTGCACAACAGTAAGCGCAGGCAACAGGTGCTCCCCTTCATTCTGGTTAATCAAACTTGCACGAATCGGCTCGGTCAATCCTGTGACGAAAATTTCCCCTTGGAACCCCGGATAGTTTTTCCCATTTATTAAACAATTAATAAGGGTGCTCTTTCCAGCGCCAGAAGGACCGAGGAGGGCAACCAACTCGCCGGTATCTATTCTTCCATGAAGGTTTTTCAAAATTTGCCTTTCGTTTGGCTCAAGCTTTCCACATGACATTTTGGAAACTAAAGTTTCAACTGTTGAAGCTTCCGTGGAGAAACTTAATTTATTCCAAACCACCGCCATATTTTTAAAGACACAAAAGCCACAGAGGTGACCAATGTCGCTTTCCAAAGGACAAATTAAGGCAATGAAGTTGGATGAAAGGAAGCAGGAATCCAATCTCCACGAGTTCTATAATTTTTTTCTACTGTGAGATGTCCACAACAAGCTTTATTATAACTATGTGAGAAAACGGGATTATGAAATTAAAACAAAACTTTGATATTTGACTAGAGAAGGACGGAAGATGTAAAACCACAAGCTAGTTACTGATTGCCAATATTGATTATTTCACATTTGGCTTTAGTAGTAGTAGTACTTAGCCAACACTTGAACTAGCTGACGGACGAACATCAGTACTTGCCGACCGAATGTGAAACTCGCATATCAAAATCGAAAAAAAATTGTGAATGCATTGAATAATATGATATGCAATAATAAATACCTATTTGCGTTGAAAACTCTAACCAAAATTGATATAACACTTCACTTGTACACGTTTTGCCACTCAAAAAACAGAGCAGCGTGATATTGAATAGTGATGTCATTATTCCAGCATGTTTTATAATATTTTTCTTGGTTTACAAAGAATTCTATTGTACACATACAAGATATTATTACAAACTTTTACTGGGTAAATGCTCCTAGCCTGTATTTTCATGATAATTAGACATTTCTTACTTGGTTTTCTTACTGCTAAGTTCGGAAATCCCACATCGTATCAACTAGTCAACTTTATCGCGTCGTTCTACGCGGTAACATAGGCACTAAAATCTGGAGAACACTCACCGATGTTTGCTCAAACTAATAACTCCATGCTATACACAGTTTTTCTTGCCCTGTCCGGTGTTTCGACACATAAGCCCTTTTTGAATATCTTTTTATCTGTAAAACTGCTCAGTCATGGTATGGTTCAGAATATGGACAAATGATGATGATGACAATGATTTAGCAAAGGTCATATAAGAAAGAATAAGTCTTTCCTTTGGCTATAAATGCAGGATGCAGATTAGGTAAGTGTATTCGGATAGCTGACGAGCCAAACTCAGAGTGAGAGTCAAAAAATGTGTAAATTAGTTCTTCATAAAGTTTAGGCAATAATTTTGAAAAACGTTTTTGTTACGAATACTGAAAAATCTTAGAACTAAAATAGGATATTATTTTTTTTAGTTACATATTATGTACAGCTTCAACTTGATGTCGATCGGATCAAGCATTTTCTACTCACTGTGAATGTATCACAAGCAAACAAAGAAAACGTTTGTCTCCCGACACTTTCCAGCTATTTGTACTGCGCTGATGCCAAAACTATGCTTAACTGTAAAAACGTTATAATACGTTTTAAATATTGGTTCATCATATCGTCGTAATGCTGGCGAACACATCACGAACACATTTCATAAGAAATTATGATTTCAAATACTAATCTGAACTTTAATAATACAAATTTTATATCTTTCTATTTACAGAGTAAAATATTATTGCGCTCAATATTTCTCACAATAGTTAACTTTCCTCCATTGCATCCAAATCAGGAAATAATTTATGTATTTTAAAAATGTACTTAACCCTTCTCAACCTACGTGTGAGTGTGAAGACTGTGAAGTGTTGACTATCAACAAATTCTAAAATAATCGATACGTTGCGGAATTAGCCTGGCTTATCGGAACAGGATAATAATGTAGGCAGATGCGCTTATGTCCTTTGGTATGTTCTCATGTAGAACGAAACACTTGCAGCACAAACGGTCCGATAATCCAGAAATACGGAAGATAGTATGAGATCTAGTGCAGACATGTACTTAATAAATGGCAAGGCGAATATTATTAATGGGTCATATTGTACTTGTTTGAAATGTTTTATATTCGCCAATCTGATCGATCATGCTGCATAGTGTATGATCATAATTTGTCACGAAACCGATATTCTGGCAAAAAGCGCATACATATAAGATAACATTGCGTTTGCAGTTTGCATGATGGAAGAGCACGCAAAAACAAGATTTATTCAAAAACATGAGTCGTAAACCTAAAAATTATTTTAAAAAGTTCTTCTCTGAGGTGAACATGAAGGTTTAATAAAAAGCAAACACATGGAGTAGAATTGCAGAAGCTACTAATAATCCAAAAATAACTGAAAACGATTTTTAAAAATCTCTACCGTAAATTTAAACTAAATATTGCAGTTGATAATACGGATAATACTTCAACAAAGAATTAACAGTCTTAGGTAAATATTTGGAAATTACATTAACCATTGCTTAATGGATCCCTAATACAATAAGTAACTCGATCATAGGAAAGGCATCAAAAATGCTTCCATTACTCATAAAAAGCATGCTGCCTAGTTAAGCCAAATTTAAAATGTTGAACTTCACATAATATTCAATAATTTTATTGGCAACATTATATACTAATAATGAACGGTAAATATAATAAGCATGTATTTTTCCGATAAGATTCAACAATATTTGATGAAATGAATAAGTAGGCAAGTGTTTTAAAATAAAGTTTATTTTCTAAACTCCAACAATATTTGTCGCATATATTCTTATTGTGATATAGTGAATTAATGATGATGATGATTAGAGACAACCCTACAACCAGTATAGAACGGAAATGGAATCCCCTCCAACTCCAAACTCTACATACAAACATTCAATCTTGATAATAAGCAATAATCAGTAAAACCGGCTACAAACATTTTGAATAAAAGAAAAGTAACTTTCCTTTATCTCAAGAGAGTGTCTTTTCCTATTCCAAGAAATATTGGATTTTACCTAATCGGTTAATCGGTAAGGGAGGGGTGACACGAGTGACCTTACCATGCACTCACAAATTTTCAGTGTCACGCACACTCGTAATAACTCACATATACATAGCTATGTAGGTATACACAAAAATATGGAAATTAACTACACAGAAGTATTTTGCATGAACGACTGATTTTAGGCATTAAAATGTACAATAATTTTACTTTTCTCAATAATTCTTCCAGGAAGCAAAGCAAAAGCAGCATTTAGTTGGCTGTTTAAAATAAACATCACAAACTAAGGATGAATGATCTGAAAGAAGGAAGGTTACTGCAATGATACAGGTAAACATTAAAGAAATAATGTTCTATGCTGTCATTCTGCTTTTCTACTTACGCGACAAATTTAGTAATCATATATTTCCTCAAATTCATGTATTTTCACAATGCATAATGACATATTATCAGACATCTACAAAAACAAGTAGTGTTTTTGTAAATTGTAGATTCGGTTCAAGCACATCAACTTAAACCAATCCTCCAAACAACCTGTACGTATGTACTGCAGTCTTAACATGAAAGCTCCAGCACATTTCTCTCTCTCGCTCACTTTCTTTTACTCCATATTATTGCTAAACATTGGTTATACCATTAGAAAGTGACTCTGGTTATTTTCGGTTAAACGGTACCGTTTATTTATTTAAGGTTGGTGAAAGCATGAAGCATCAGTATGCAAGCAGCACTTGACATTTGCTGATATGCTTGCACCTACCTACCCACCACCCACAAAATAACCCGAATGAACTAAACATGCTTTCATGACCATTTCTTTTCAACATAGTTTATGCCTACAAACCTAGATGCTACTTTCACTACAAGCAAAAAATTTAAACAACCTGAATAGCCCAAGCTTTCTTTTGCCGGTTCGTCCCATTATTGATTGGAGTCGTATTCACATCACAATCAAGAGCATATTATATGTAATGTACACCGTAGTAGGCACCGAGCCATTCATGATATAAGACAAATATCAAGCACAGCATTGAATATTGATATGTTCTAATAGCATAAAGTAGTATCACTTAAACTAGCATATTATAGGAAATACTGGACAGTCCGAAGCCTAGTCCAGTTGAGACAAGCTCTATCAGAAATGTGAATCTATCGATTGTTGATTGATTCCATGAAAAATTCATTAGCACATCCATTGCATACGACTTATACCCATGGAAAGTGTGCATACAAGTATGTACTAACACAACAACAAACGAGGTGTTCTCGATGTCTGTGACATCGTGTCGATGATATTTATTTTTCACAGACTTTCTCCTTGCTCTACATGATGCATGCCAGCTTTGTGCTTCAACTTTCTTTTTCTTCTGTGTAGGCAGTATTCTATTAAGCGATGGCTAAAGGTTAATTGATTCTGAAGATTATTTCGAGTACTCGACTGGTCTATTTCAAGAAAATTACTGATTGCCGATATCCCCGCACCGCGTAAAATGAAAAAAAGTGCAGCATTGTGCATTACAACTTGTGAGGATGCGAACATCAAATTTAGTCGGCTACTCTCAAGATATTGGGAGATGTGTAAGTTATAACTTTATAAAGAACTAACAATTCCAACAATGCCTATTACAATAGAATTGGATAGAGGACAGGGTCCGTACAAGGGTGGGGACTTGGTTGTCGGGAAGGTCATTGTGATTAATGGTTCGGAGAAAACACGACAGCTAAGTAACGGTAAGTGCTTAATTTTCATTAAACACTCGACTCAACTGATACGATAAGTTTACTTACACTGTATGTCCTTTCACGCAGATCTGACGATATCCTTTGTGGGGAAAGCGTGGACTCAGTGGAAGGAAGGACGAAGCACAATAGGCAAACATCTTAGGCAATATATGACATCAAAATGGGAAATTGAGACTTATTTTAACCAAAGCTTTTTGCTTCTCCAGCCAGGTAAAATTGAACAGCACCATTGATTATTTAAAAGGCACAAGGCTAGATATGTTGGAACTGATTTGAATCTTTGAATATTGTCATATCTTAAATATTTTCTCTGATTTCGTGCAAAGGGAACATCACCGCAACAAGGACCATTGAGCCTGGAGTCACCGAGCTACCTTTTATTTATCAACTTCCGCCCAATCTGCCAAGCACATTCAAAAGTAAGCATGGTGGTGTTAGGTACAGTGCTGAAGTTTCGTACAGAAGGCCTTGGAAATGGGATAAGTTAGTTCAGAAGGAAATAATTGTGCAGGGCTCTTACAACCTTAATTGGTATCCCATCACCAATCAACCAGGGTATTTTACACTTGCTAAAAAGGTATGGTGTGGTTTCGGAAAAATCAAAGCAAATATGCTCATATCCAAACGTGGTTTCGTTCCCGGAGAAGAGATAAGCTTCAGGCTGGAGCTGGAAAATGATACTCGGCTACAACTTAAAAAGATACGAGTATATTTACTCCAGGTATTTACTGATCTACATACATATTCATTATTGACGTAATGTGGTAGGAATGCATATTATAATAATAATGCTAAAACTTAATCTTTTTCCAATGGAACCCTAGATCACAACATACACGGCTCAAACTTCTACTAGGCAAGAAATGAAGAAATGTTGCAAGTTAAAATGTCCAACAGTGGCATCAAAACAGCAAATAAATTACCCAGGATCTTTTATAGTCCCGGCCGATCTACCCCCAACCAATCTTGGAAGCTGCAGAATCGTCCAGCCGAGATATAGCCTATTGGTATCTCTAAAGTTTTTTCCCACTCTTTCTATCAAAATTACTGAGAATTTAGCAACAGAAAAATCCTGCGCATTTTAAACATGTTTAATCATAAATTATATTGCAGTTAAAAATTAAGACAGGATTTTTTGGAAAGTCCAGCTTTTACTCCGTTTTAGAAGGACGAGTTCCAATTTCAATCGGAACCCCCGACTCGTACAGCAGGTCTCGTCCAGTTAGTTGTCATTTACGTGGGAGCGGTCTTAATAATGTTGGAATGCTCGCCAATTTTGATGGGGTAGCAATAGCAGGTGGTAGCGCAACGATTAACTCCTCTACAAACGCCTTACGGCTTTGGAACATTTGTTCGTACAACAGAGAAGACTATGATGATGACCCACGTAAGAATTCTTGAATCTATTCCCATAATACTATTAAAACTATTATATTGTTAGTACAATTATTCAAGTTGAGATGAGCTCATAGATTTTCGTTGTTTTATTTATAGCACCTTCTTATGAGGATGCATTGGCTCTCCCGACATTGCGAGAAAGTTGTCAAAGTCAGAAGTACATTCTATCTACTAGTTAATGCAATAAAAATTCAGCATAATACAAAAAACATAAACACTCAAGTAGTAAAGCTTTTGCAGCCAAAAAGATTGAATAATGTACAAGTTTGAAATTGACTGACACACAGGCAGCGGATTATGATGAACCTGAAATAAAACCATTGATCAATACATAACAAGTATTATTTTTAAAATCAAATGCTACCATATCGTACTGCACTATACATTTTTGCAGATTTTGACAACACAATGCACATATAACATACTGTACATCATGATATGATATTTATGGTAAATGCATGTATATGAATGTCAGTTGGGTTTTCATTTTGATTCAATTACATTACAAATTACTGTATGAGTTCCTATATAACGACCAGGAGTATCATTCACCAACTCAGGAAGGATACACGTGAACTGAAACTGTCGTATATTCATTATTGTAAAATAAATTGGCATTGGATTTCATTTAAAATTATGAAGGATTATAAAAAATTGAACATAGGGCTGGGTTCTGGGTTTAAAAGATATACGAGAAAGTCAAAGTAAATTAGTACCCACTGTTAAGTAATGCCCCTTTCCTTTATAAGTGGCAGTTGGGTGGCCTGATATCCCATCGCTTCAAATTTACTCCTGAAGAACTCTACTTTGCTGCCAAGGCGCCTTTAACGATGTCCATAGCTGCTAACGCCCATACCATCACATTGACTGTTGCATCTGTAAAACCAAAACCTGACCAACAATCACACTCACACCGTCACGACGACATAGATTTGCATGTCTTCAGTCAGAGAAGCTTATGGATCAATAGAAGTAATAAGTCAAAGTAAGTATCTATATTAGGTAGTGGAAGTATATATGCAAGTATTGGGAATTAGGGGTGTTTTAAGTAAAACTCCTATTTAACCTTTATATTCAAGTCAAGGTAAGCACGAGGGCTTCGAATTTGCGAGAGTAATGAAAATGAAATAAATGCAATATTGTAAAAATTGATCCAATTACTGAGACAAATTTCAAGTCGAATTTATAAATATAAGGTTTTATAATTAGAGCGTAGAATAAGTCTGTTTAAAATGGGTACGTCATACCTCAAGGATTTATTATTTGCGTCCTGCTCAGAATGTTTATCTAGTTGCACAGATCTTGTTATCTGGTTACCTTAAACTTTTAAACTCGCCTTTTATGAAGATTGTGAAATGGAAACCCTTACCACTATGATGACAAGGACCAGAGACCATTTTGTTACAGACCCGAGCACGCATCTGAATAAACAGGATAATATGCATTTTAGTAGAATGATTTGACTGACGTAATGTCCAGGTGAGGTTCTTCACTTTTGGAAAATTCTTTGGTCATTTGAACGGGTACGAAAATGAATGAAGTAAGCAACGAGATTATGTTTCATTGTTTCAGCTAACGTAGAAAATGTTTTATTTGTAATACAGGTTTTCAACTAGCCAATGAAAAATCTCTTACGAAAATGCAAAATGCAAGTACAATGCAAGAAAAATCCAGACTAAAATTTCATCATTAAGTTAACTTTATTATTCTGAATTCTGAAATGTAAAAATTACTCCTAACAGTAATAGCTTAACATATAGAACACTTTCGATTTATGGTAATATTTGCTTTAAAAACAGTATTTTCATTGACAGCAACGTCAGCATGTTTCCTTTAAAATTGAACGATATGGAATGGCACTTGTCGCTGTCACAGTAAGTGGGATGCGTACATATTTACACACATAAACTTTGTAAAAGAATGTATGATACCATGCTTTTTAATTGAAGAAAAACAGGTTGTTTCTCCATTGCAAAAGGATATTGGATGCTAGTCTACTTAAAAATGCTAAAATCTTTCATACTTACTCATTCATAACGTTTTAAACAGCATTTTTCAAATCATTGTCGACTAAAATGAAATCTCTGCAAATCATGTGAAAATTAACAGCTTTTGTCTTTCATATTCATCAAAGCACACAACATACGTTATTAGGTTTTATATCATTATAATCGGGGACACATGAATTATAAAAGTTAATTATTAATTATTTTAATTCACTCGAGATATTTATGACAAGGAATGAACTACAAAGCGTTCCTATTTTTAGCACAAAATGAAACACTGAACAATGAAATTCATGGGCGTAAATATACTAAGATCAATAAAAACGTACTTGTACACGCATAAAGAGGACCATGGGCAGTGAAAGTGAATATAACTTGATTCTTATGATCATATTTGATGTCTTCTGAATTACAGAGACGATTCCGAGAAAGGATTCTCATTTTTCTTACTACCTCCACCACCACCATGACCTTTGGCATTACCTCCTCCACTTTGACCGTCAGGGCCAAATGATTGAGACTTTTTGTAAGAAGTTTCAGTTTTGTGCTTTTGAATACTTATTCGAACAGAGAGAGGCTGTCTATTAGCCAAAATCTCGGCCACAGCTGCCGCAGCAGATAACGGCTTTCTCCCAGCACCGCTGCCGGTATTGGATTGCTGCTCAGACCGTGGAGGTTCATTTGACTGACCAGCAGAGGAAGGGCTATCTTGATCTATCTCTTGTGTTAAAATTTCTTCAATCGTTCTCCGAGCCCCTTCGCTTGATTCGTGAAGCAACGTTAGAGGTCTTGGACGAGATTTTTCATGGATATTGCTCTGAGTCCCGGCAAAATTTTGAGGTGACAAAGGTGACCTGGGAGCTGGAGGAGCAGACGGGACATCGTATTCATAAACTACATTTTGTAAATTAGTCACCGAGAGTGGCTGTGGCTGTCTTGCCAAATGTGTTGGAGCTCTGCTCCCATTTGATGAAGTGGTAGCTACGTATTGTGGATGATATTGCTCATATTCTGGTCTCACATTTTGATTTGAAGATGATAAAAATACAGGGCTGGAAATTTCAATACTCCGTAGTTCGCCCTTTGCCATTGTTTTAAACGTTGGAGGAGAATCGCTTGCTGTGGAAGGCGGTGTCACTTGTCCTTGAGACATTCCTGATTTAGAAGGTGAGTCATGTGGACCTGGGCTAAAAGGGTGGGATGGGACTTCAGGGGAGTAATTTTTTGATAAAGGCTGATGATAATATTCATACGGATTAGGTAACCCATATGAAGACGTTGACGCTTCTTGTGGAAAGTTGTGTTGTCTGCTCTGACTTCCTGTGGCTTTTGGCGTTGGCGATGGTGCTTTCTCAGGGGAATTACTACCTCTCCCAATTTGCTTTCCTTTTCCTGAGGAAGAGGACACTGTTTTTGTGGAAGAGAATCTATCAAACAAAGTTGAGGTCATCAACTGCTTTTCCGGCGTGGTACGTTGAGGCGGAGGAGGTTCTATAGGTAATGGGGGTGGAGGTAACATTTCATCAGTAGAACTAGCTGAGCTGAAACTGTAACGAGGCTCTTCTTCATCCCGTTTCCCTTGTTTTGCGGCTACAGTACTTAGGATGGTGGAAAGAGCCTGTTTGGATGCTTCTTTTTGTCTTGCGAATTTATCTGACATTGGAAATGGGTCCGCTATTTCATCAGGTGGAGGCACTGGAGGTGACGGTGGTCGAACTGGGGAAGATTGCTGAGTGGCGGCAGGAATTATCTCTCGCCTCCCTCCATCTGGCTGCTCTTTAGTTACCTTTCTTCTTCCGTAAGGACTTCCATCCAACTCTTCGGGTTTTTGTACAGATGAAGTTAGTTCTGTGTCAAACTCATCCGAGTGTCTCCTACCGCCGAATCCACCACTTCTTTCTGATGTTCCAAACTTGTCTTTAAACATTGAGGATATTTTGTTTATTGGGGTTAATACGAAGCGCGAGGCAGAGTCAATGGCGCCACTGGCACTTAATGTCGTCGCAGTAGATGGACTTTGCTGGCGAGACGTTTTAGAAGTGGAGGGTGACTGCTGCCCCGCGGCTGATTGTCATGCTTTCGTTTTCAGTCCCATGCTTGGGGGTTGGTTGGAGAATGAGTAGCGACCTTCCATCATTCTTCGTCGGTTTTTAAACTGGCAGCCTGCTTCCACCAAGAAAAATATTCCAGCCAGGTGAAGAAACACGGAACCGGCGACAGCCAATCCGAAAGCCCAAGAAAGTCTATGAAATTGCCATTCATAAGCCCAGTATCGACTTCCAGAGAGACCACCAAAAGCAATAACGGAGACGATTCCAAGAATGCCTGTCAGCAATATGGTCATGAAAACCTTGAACATTTATGCATGATTGGCTATATACAACCCACTTTATATTTATCATTTAGTTAATTACCTGCTGTATGTAGCAACATTCCAACAACAATTAGGTAAGGGATTTTACCATCCCTATTCCCACGACTGTATCTAACCAAGTATACGATGATTGCGAAAAACAGGACCATGCATATAAGAAAGCAAATGGAAAATCCAATCTGTACTGGAACGATGAATGCTATAATGAGAAACAAAATTAGAGTGAGACATAAACAAGGATTATAAATGTATTTTGCTTCAACAAAGTGAAATTTTGTTTTGCATACATGGTATTAAATAGTCTCTTAAGCTTGAAAAAGTAGATAAAATCGGGTAGTATATCCATCTGCATCCATCGTATCTGCAGAACAAGCGATAATTTATGTAATTTAAGAAAAAAATTCTTCATAAACATTTTAGTTTCTTTTATCAAGTTGAAAATTTAAAGTACCCAAAAGTCCATGCAGTGTCATAATATGGATTTTTCACATTGGAAAAGCATGTCATCCATAGCCCCATGTTCAGGAAGGTATTCTCTGGTGGTGCTTTTGCTGGATTCACTGCCAACCAATTTGGAGACACGTATGACACGAATATTAATGCAAACGCCAGCAGAAATATAAAGCTTCCGATATATGATGCGAATGGCTTTGTCCAGCCCCAGCATGCCCCAAGAAAAGAACCCGTTGACTCATCGTCCTCCATTTTCAGACGAGTCTTATTTGCATGCAAATCAAAACCACTGGCACTATCACAAATTTTCTGCTAGAAATCCCTAGGTGTGAAATCGTTATTTTAACACAACACAACTTTCATGCACTGACTGTACCAAGTGGTTACCTATTACCTAATGACCCATCAGTCACTAGCAACGTAAGAACCACCGACCAACCCAAGTTTGCCAATCTTTCACTACACTTAAAAGGTCAGAAATTGTGTAGGTCGTTTGTTTGCAAAAGCGTGAATACTAGTGTTTGTTCAAAAATGAGCTATAAAGATGAATATTAAAATTTCGATGATAAAAAAATCATGCATGTATATTTAACCCAGGCTTAAATCACTTCACCTCTCCTCCTTCTATATCACTCCTGCTTCCCGTGTGCTCTTTGTACGTTGACTAGCTCAAATAGAAATGCGTGAAATATGACGCATCGCAGTCAACAACAACACCTTTAGCATAACACAATCTGAGCATGCATACGACGACCATTAAGACCGAGCAGCGTTTAATGGCTTTGCTAAGGCTGAATTCAACCGAGTAATTCAACACAAATATATTGGTTCCTCTCTTTCTTCATATTATTATTTTACACACTTCACGGAGGAGATGATGTACCTACATACTACATTCATTTCACTTAACGCGTTGTGGAGAAGGTAATGATGGCGATGACAAATACTTACGCTCTTAATTATGCGACGGTTGATCGAGGTGCTATCTTTTAAAAAATAACCTCCTTTGCCTTTTAGATTGAAGAAGCCTCTTCAAAATTCACGATAAGAAACGAACAATGAGTAATATAAGCACAGCAAAAGTATTTTATGTGTGTGTAATTCTTGAAAATAAATAGGTAATATTTATTAGCATTCCCTAAAAAGTACAATAGGCCATAATATTCTAGGAGTAGATAACATATTACATGCGATTGAAAAGTGCGTTAATATTTTTAACTGCTCTTGCTGTGTGGTTGTGGTGTGATGCGTTAAGTTTATGTTTTCCTTTCTTCTTACACTCTTTGCTCTTGTTGTATTATATGAAGAGCACACTCGATTATTGTGAATTATTTACATAAATATCTATTCGGTAGTTCTACCATCTCGGCTATGCACACATAAGCTAACCCAGCATTGGTACTCCTAATAAACTGTATTATAGTCCTAATAGTCTAGTCTTACCTAGTTGGTTCTATTTACTCTTTAAACTGTATGGCAGGTTTGGAATTTTAACCACCTTGGGATTTGAACACCAGTTGATGCTGTAATAATAATGCAGGTAACAAAATAGCACGAAAAACAAGCGTATAGTATTACAGATGCATGAATTATTTTTTTAGCGAGTTCCATAAACTGCCATATTGTGCTGAGAAACTGATGCAAAAATATTACAGCCAGTCTTTACGTTAGGTTATATAAGTTATACGGTATATTTAGTTTCATATATATGTACATAAATGGAAACATATTTCATTCCACGTGAATTACATATTAGAACAATTCAAAAAACAGTATCTTATGCATTCTAAAACTTCAAATATTTTTGTTGCTGCAAGCAAGACGAACATCAATTGCCAGTAACTGTCATTAACTATATAAATAATTATTTTGACAATAAATTTTATCGTATCAAGATTTAGATTACATAGAATTTTCTATAGCAGATGGATGAACCATTTTGTTTCCTTTACATTATGATAGTGTCATTTCCTATCTTTATTTCTGCCTTTTTCTTTGTGTTAAAAACTGATATTTCTCTGCACTAAATGAAGTCAATTTATTGTAAGGCGACGCATTCTAGTTTGTAATGGTTATGGAATGTGATAAAAACTAGCGATGACACATATGTATATACTACTTTAATTGATTCCAGAAGATTGCATGGTGAATGGAAGGTTCTAAGAAATATAATACTTAAGCCTCTGCTTTTATGAATCGGTGTCAACCGTTGTAATTCAATAGAAATTATACTGTGACTCTTTTCTCTCTAATTATTTCGAATACTAAGAATAACCCTTTATAGTCAAA
>JAQIXW010000133.1:0-45988 GCA_034700685.1 Willowsia buskii | reverse complement strand
CTCATCCAACAAATGCAGATGTTCATGCAATTTTATGAGTCCTTTTCCTATCCTTAAGCACCACTATTCTTTTTAAACACTGCACTTTATAAAACCAGTATAAAATTTGGTTGCATGTGTATCACATAATTAATGAATAATGTGGAACTTGTTCCGTACCAGTTGTTCAGGTGTGCTTTAGGCGTATTTTAAACTTTGGTCGAATGAGCTTGAGAAACATCTCATAAAAACTGTTCCACACGAGTTCCACTTCAGGTGTTCCCATGTATATGTAGGTATGCAGACAATTCGTAAGTGGGTGGACGCCACGCGGCAGGAACATCACTAATAAAAACAGAAAAAGCACACATGCTCATGTGATGCTGTATTTGACACGAAGCAAATTTAATGCTCCTGAGAATGTTTGGTTTCATTTTAGATAATGATAAGTTTCGGGTGGTCCCTGAGGTGGAAGAAAATTTATAAAGCATAAATTTCAACTTCGCAGAATTTATGTTTATTTCAGTTCAAACCACAAAGTACATACCCTCGTATTTTATTCCATACAGATACTACATTTCCAGCTACAATCAAATACTCAAGTATTGTCTTTGTCTCCCAGTATCATCTTCTGTGAAACATAAATATCCAGTTACATATTCCTTGTTTGTTTAAATGATAACAATAAACAAAAAGGTAGGAAAAGTAAATTAGATTGACTGTGAGCTCTAAAAAGAGTATTTATTTACCGACTTGTTCAATGGGCTTGTTATTACATTTTTTCCTGGAAACTTTCCACTCTTTTGAAATGTACTCGTATAAGACTCGTACTGTATTTTATTATTATTATTATTATATTATTCATTTCAGCATGAGCTAGAACCTCTGTGAGGAATATTATGTAAAAACTAAAGTGCTTCGCGTCTCTGTCATCGTCTTGATATAACCACGCATGAATGAATAAGAAGTAAAATAAGGATTTTTCATTCTACTTACACACGGTTTCAATACCAAACTTCATATGAAACGGATTGTAATAACAGCAGACTGAAGAGATGGCAAAGTAATAATAATCTTGATGATACTTTTGCCTCTTTTCCATTTTATGTCTTACAATTTGCCCCTGCTTTGAGAGTGAGACAGACAGAAACGTGATTTCTTTACTCCGCTCTTTTTTTACTTTTTATGTTTTTGTCTTTGTGAACATGGCTTCGCCTCGGGTCTTAGGTGAAGCTCAAATTGCAGGAGCACAAGGAGTATAGAAAAATATAGAAAATAATATAAGGACAACAAAGGTTTTATGAAGCGAACTGAACAGCAGCAGCACACAGCCAAACAACTTCTTCTCGGATGAGCTGAAACAGAGGCAGATTGAGAAAATATCATCAACATCGTCGCTGTTAGGTTGTCTGAAAATCTTGAACTCCTACTAGGCCCACATTATATTTGATTCCGTCCAATCATAAATGTAGGTTTCCTATGTATAGTCACATAAAAGTCGTATTCTTGGATATTTTGATGATTCCATGATAATAGTGGTGGAATAGCAGGGTTATTACGGTTCAGCAAGTTAGCGTAGAAAATGAAGGTAAAAGATTTGCAGATTTCTGGAAGAGTAGGTCTACCCTTATGCGCCTCTTTGGAATCTTACGTTCACATGACCCCTCAGCATTCAGTCGTACGGAATAAGTTGAGACACACTACATATAAGCAGTATTACATATGAAGCAGCAGGTCGCTTCTTGTTATATTTTGAAAATAAATATTATACATCTTGAATTATAATCTTCATCTTTTTCCTTGAATTCTACACATTATAAGAAATATCAACAAAAGCGGCAATATCAATATCTAACGCGCTATTCACTATATAGACTTGTTAGAAAAGGGGAAATCTATTTGGAGAAGGAGAAAGGAGTAGTGAAAGCAAACAATAAGACAGAGTTGTTGTTGTTGATGATGATGATGATCGTATAACAGTTTGATTCTCGGATAGTGTTTCTTGAAGACGACGAAGTTGAAGACGATGAGAGAAAAATGAGATGAGACAAAATCTAGCTGGGCTGGGAAAGAACGAGTTTAAGTATAAGCTGTGCATATCTATGAAATGGGAAAGTCACGTATCTAGTAATGCTAATGTTTGTAAATCTATCATTAGAGTGTTTACGTCGTTCTTTTGTGAAGCGGAGGAAATCTTGGGTAACATACATAACAGAGGAAACAAAAGAATTAAAAGTAAATGTACGCTGGGTGAAAAAAGCAGGATCCATATGCCATCTCTATCATTATATCTTTGTTCTCTATATACTGATGAATCTATCTAGGAGACGTATAAGTATAATAGGAAAAGTAATGGTTTCTTACTGTGTTTTAAAAATGCAATATTGTCCTCGGTTGAGAACCCGTAGAATTGAATCCTCTGCTGAGATTTTAGGAGATATTGGCATCAGGGAATTTTATAGCATGAATGTAAATATCTGTAATCGAACAGTTTTCGTTGTTGTTATTGTTATACTTTCATGCGTAGTTGTTCAAAATATCTGTCTTTCAGAATTCCGGAATGTGTCTATTATAATATGCCTCTTTTATAATTTGTAAGATGGAATCCTATATATAGCATACTTTGCTGAATGAAAATCTACATGTTTGTGAAATCAGCTACCATGTGCCGAGTAAAGTAAAGCATACTACGTTCTTTAGACATGTTTCTACTTTTACTTGCAACTTCAATTGACAAGGGCTGTGTGACTTTGTCTGTTTTAGATCTAGCCAGCTTGCCAGTCTGTTTAGTTAGATAACATCTTAGGCACGATGCGCGATGCATTCAAGTGAAATGAAAAATTATATGTCACAATAAGATATATGTATCAGACAATTTAAGAATTACATGATAGGTAAGTTATTTTTATTGGTTAAGTTACCTATGTATGCAGCATTTATTTTTGAGGTTGCACCATGGTCTTCCTAATGGTTATTGGTGATGTTGGTTTGATTTTTTAAATGTATATAGTTATTTACTATCACTATCTAAAAGCAAAATCTTTGATGCAGTATCAATAAAAGTCTACAGGTATTTCTCTCATTTTTAAAAAAAATTCTAGCATATCCCGAAGGAGTACTTTTTCTCGTATATGTTTTTCTCCAAGTGAAAGTCAAATTACGTTTTTTTGCGACGGCCGTGTTGCATCTACATCTATGAACAGCTAAAGTATCGTAAAAATATAAAAGTGAACGTAAATACCCAAATAAAAAAATTGTGTATGAAGCGTTTTCTTTTTTTGCAATTTAGATGTTTTTATATTATGATTACGTAACCGTTGACCATTACTCTTGTAAATAGTAAATGCGTAGTCAAAGATGAATGATTGTTACAAGTTACAACTATTATGATGATAACCTCTTTGTTAAATTTGTACAAAAAAAATATTGCAAAATACTCTACCAAAATATCAATATAAATTATTTGGGATTTATCTTATACTTGCATATTAATTCAGCGTTCACGTGTATCCATTAAGGTTAACCGTACAAGGGAAATTAGGTCTTCAAAATATCCGCTTGTTGGCGGCCTTGTTGTGATTTGGTTGTCTCTCAGTTTACGAATTTCCTTAAAATTTATCAATTTTAATTTAGCTCATCATAGCCATTTTAAAATGATATCGAGTTATTGATTTGTAGCACATTTACTAATATATTATCTCACAAGTGCATAGGAATAAGATCACACACATAACTAAAGAAGGTTTGATATGATACCAGTAATGACTTTTATCAAGCATTCATGGAAAGAAATTTGCTGGAAGTTCCAGGAAGCTTTTGTTATAAAGCATAGTATTATTGCAATGTTACCATAATTTTAATAAAACTCGATTATGATTAGGAAACTGGTCCGTCGTCGTTTGTTTGCTATTTCTGAATGCTACACTCTTCATTATGAACGTAAACTTACAAGGAATATGTACATGCTCGCTCGCTCCTATTGGTTCTTTGCTCCTTTTTAGATCACTAGTTTGAGAAAGGAGAATGTTTGCCCTCAGGACTAGACTTGGTAAGCGAGGCTAGTGAGGACGTGACTTCAAAAACAATTTCCTGTAATAAAATTCATTGAAGAGCCAACGGTAAACAACGTTAAAGCACAACTACATAATAACACAAAACCAGTAACAGTTCAGTAACGTTTCTGGCTACTATTCGTTCCTCTGTGTGTTTCTATTCTATTATATCTAGCCTAAAGAAATGAATACGTGGAAGCAATTTGAAAAGAGCTAATCCAATATCGCCATCATCATCATATGAAGTGATGCTGCACTACTCCTTAAAGGCTAACTTACTTATCATATACCCGTTAATTCTGTGTGAAGGAAAAGGGTATTTGAACGCACAACAAGTTGTTTTGTTTGATTATTTTGATAACTGCAATCAAGAGAAGAGGTTTATAACTTTCAGTTTGCCGCGCAATTTAAATATAACAATTTGTATTCAAATTATCCAAGTAATCTAAAATATCATTTTAGAAGCTATACAGTGAAATATTTGCTAAAGGAAGAGAATATCAATTTCTCTTCTCATCTAATGTTATTTTGTGATGTTTACTTATTCATAGAAAACTACGCAGTACAAAACTTTTTAGCTTCACTGCCATTGTATTTACTCAACTGCTACTTCCTTTTAACTTGTGATGAATTCCAATGCCCCATCTAGTAAACACTCTGAGTGTGTGTACTTCTGACCCTACACGATCATCATGATCATTACCCATGCACATCAGTAATATCACCAATATACCGCAACACAATTTACCCCTATTCTCTGTTTGGTTATATGTAGCTAGAATTGGTACAGGCACATATCTCGGCTTTCTTTTATTCCCTGTGGGAAAATGCAACACACAGAAGTATTATCTATTTCTCTTTTTCAAAAGTGAAAGCAAGTATTGCTCTTCTGGAAAATTTTGGAATTTATATTATTAGCATAGAGTGTCGCTATCGAATGCAAGACGTGAAGGATGAAACGTTTATATATAGGTGATAGCACTGACGAAAGTAACCTCTTTACAACGGATCTCTCGCAATCACAAAATAACACAACAGCAGCAGCAAAGGAAAAAAGGGTACCTAGACTAGAGAACTATCGTCATGTTCTGACCGTGGTAATACCAAAGGTGGCACTTATATTTTATTAGGCGGCACAAGTCGAACTGCGTACAATATTGCATTGAGCTTCCCTTCTGCAAATAAATGAAGAGGACCTCAGGGAATTGAGGTTGGCTCGTTCCACGCGCAACCTGACAATGATGGACGAGCGTTATTAACTTTGAACTGAGAGATGGAACAAACGCGAGGGGAGAAATAAGTGGTGGTGGCCCTATATGAAATTCTGCTTCTCTTCCGATGCAATAAGGCTTCATGTCTATAGCTTACTTATACCTTTATGTAGTCCAGGTTTGCAGAGGAGCACTGAGTTTGCTCGCTCTAAATATATTATTATGGTAGTTTCGTTTCCAGTCAACTCAAAAATTTATAAAATGTACACACACTCGCAGCAAGAAACCTATCGTCTGTGTAATAAGAATTCTTCCCTCTCGCCTATAATATGTGATAGTGATATATATCTGTGAAAGGTTATAAATTTCAAGGACCAAAATAGATCCTAGATTTACATACATATTAAATATGTGGGTCATCTGGTTCTACTATAACTGAACCGTCTCTCTCCTGTTTCTCCTATTCCCAACTCTATCAAATTGTAATGATTCGAGATCAAAACTTCCATGAATCAACTCAAAGCCTACCAGAATGGTTTTCTTGCCTTGACTGAAATAGAACAGTGTCATTTTTTATGCGAGCGAGAGAGAACTGCAGTAGAATCTTCAAAACGGTTGAAAAGGAAGGGTAACTGCATTGCATGATCCGGCTATAAAATAATCGGTAGTTGTTGTTTAACCTGAGAGCTTTTTATCCTATATTGAATCAATGTCAGTAGAACACAGCATTAATATGAATTACCTACGCAAAATAAACTTCTGATGAAAGTTCTAAATTATCGGCACAGGGATGCTAATAAATTCAAGTCTTCAAGGAATTTATTTCCTTCAGAATAGGCGCAATGCTCACGAAATCATGTTGCACAATAATGTTTTGTATAAATTTTGCTACCTAAGGCTATATAACGTGCACAAATGTAATGACAAACGGTAAATGCGTATTTTTATATCCAATAGAGTACAACTTTGAGAATGACACTGGTTTGCTGACTTAATGCTTAACTTGTTTTTATTTGTTAGAACTTCCTTTGTATAGCTAAACTTGAAGAAAGACTTCGCATGTCAAGTCAAGAAACTACTGCGATATTGTCCTGTCCTTTCATTTTACGATTAGCCATAGGTACATGATTTTGGAGCCAAAGTTTGTATTTTATGGAAGGATTGGCTACAAGCCACTGGTGCATATCAGAAATTTAATGAACTTTTAACGTACAATACACATATATTTTCTCCAGTTAGTCTTGTTCGATGTCGTCAATTTCTTCAACATGGCCACACACGTTTATTGGACGTCAGCAGTTGATCAAAGTCTGTTTTTGCCAGTATAGTTTGGTCTTCCAAGAAGATTCGAGCACTGTGTACTGTTGTACGTGACATTCGCTCACCATACATTATTAATAGGTACACGTCCCTTGTTTTGTGAAAATAGATTCAAAGTAAACTACCTATAGATGTGGTTGTAGTACATTTAGGTAGGTACTCACGTACATAAACATTGTTTGTCGATGGAGACTTATTTGGCTTGGTAGGAGTCAAAAAATATTATGTAAGTTGGTAAGCGTATTAGAAATGTTCCCCACACAAACTTGCAGTAAACCTTCCACGTGCTTCGCTATTAAAACTTTTATGCAGAGTTATACAAGAACCATGAGTGTACTCATTTATTCTGTAGATTACAAAAAAAAAGTTATGTTAGGGGCTAAGTGAATATCACGTTAAACCTAGAAAAGGAAATGTAAAGGTGACCTTTCTCCCTTCCGACCTTTTTTATTGTGCATATGACCGTTTGCATAATACAAAAGCTATGGAGCATTTAACGTTGAGTATTAATAAAAACTGTTTTTATTAAGAGCTTTGTTGTGCAATGAGAAAAAAGTGGAATTGGTGTTTCTAGGAAAGGAAGTAGTCAGTACAACAGAGCAGCAGTAACAGCATCAAACTAAAAATACAAGTTCCACTTAGCAAGTCATGCGAGGAAGAAGCCTTGGAGACTTTTACTTTTTCAGATTGTTTGACCCGTCGTCTCTTCTGCCTGGACTTTCTCCAGTTCACAGAGAGACAGAGAAAGAGTTAGTGAAACTAGTAAAAAATTTCTTGTACGTATAAAGTGGGAGCGCACTAAAACTCACAGCAAGTGGCATTTTGGACATCGCATGAAATGAGTTTCATTCACATACACATGGAAGGGTTGCATGGTTGGTGGTGGTTGAGGGTGTAATGGTGATATTATGCTTTGTGGTGTGTATATGTTTATAAGTATATTATGGTTCAGCGATTTTTTGTCTCACAGTTAAAGGTACAGAGGAAAAGAAGTAGCTAAAATCACACTATAATTCCCATTGGAGCGGTGCCATCACCATAAATATATTTTGCCTTCCCTTCCAATAATTTCTCCTTTGTTGCCAAAGTCAAAGTGACTGAAGAAGACGAAGCTAGCTATCTTATGTTTGCCTTATATTTGTAACCGTTCTTATGATCTGTTGTTAGATCTCATGTGTAGCTTTGTAATTTTAATACAAACGTATGTATGTACATTTGCAGGCCCACATGTGAACACAGTAAAAGCCATTATTCTTTAAAGCGAGTGTGCAAAGTTTCACTTGAAAAGGAGAACCATTGCACCGAAAACAATGAATTTATTGGAACATGACATTCTTTTACCACATAAGGCAGACTTTCATCTCTTTTTTAAAAAAAGCACATGTCTTTTTACGTACTGCACTGTGTGCTTTAGTCGAATACAGCATAATACGTTTAGCTTCCAAATGATTACCTCCAAGATTTCGATTGATTACACGCAAATTTATTCTTAAACACACTTAAAGATATTTTCTTCCTATTTGCCTTTGTTATGAGGTAATATTTTATCATTGAAATACATAACAATGTTTCAATTCAAAAAATAAGTTTCTTAATATTTACCATTTCTCTCACATTTCTAAAAAATGTTGATTTGACATCACTGCCGCACCTTAGATGTGCTCGAACGATTTGTAGAAATTGAGAAACGATAGTATATTCGACGAGAAATTTATTTATTCGATGAATTAATAAGTAAATTTTCTTAACAATTTTTAGATGAGCTACCTTGTGAATCCTGATGGGTATGAGACCCGTCACTATTGTTGGATGTCCATTGAAAAGGGGATGGTTGTGTCTTTTATCGTCCCAGTGTTTCTACTTATTGGGGTAAGTTAAAACAAATCATGTTACTATTTCATTATTCGTCAAAAATCCAGAATTAAAAAAAGAAAAATGATCCCTGATAGATATTATAAAGTACGTTGCTACTTCTTTTATAATTTCTGATTCATCAAAAAGAAAACTTTTTTTTCTTTTAAGTGATACATGATATGTATTTCTGTTGGCGGGTCGAGCATTGTATGTTTTACGCTGGCAGCATAATATGGAGAGAATCACATGAAAAAAGAAAAATGAAAGGAGAGATTACCTACTTACGTGTATTTCCTGTCTGTCAGAGAAAGGTGAAAAATACATTTTTGTATGAAAAGAAAGCTCGGTATAGTTGTGGTAGTAAAGGAACGTAACATCAGCAGGGGGAGAAAGGAGAAAGGAGAAAAACAAAACGCATAATACCTGGCTTTACTGCACGCAAAGCTTTCCACTTACTACCCATCATCCCCTGTCATCAACGACGAATCGTGTGTGCCTGTTTATGTGTCTCACTCACTCACTACAAAACGACTGCATGCATGTACACATTATTGTGCCAGCTTCTGACCTAAAAGTGTAGTTTGGCTGGGGTACGATGGAGGAGAAAGCAACGATGATAATGTTAACTTGTCCACGTGTGTATGTGTTTTTCTTAAAGCATGTATGTATTCCTTCGAAGGTGCACACTTGCAAAATAAATCATCAGGAATCCCACAAGCCACCCGCTAATGATGAATTATTAGACTTTATGATCTCCGTTTCATTGCTATATATGTATCTATAAAAGTATGGATATTATATTCCCATCAAAACATAATGCGTAGGGTGCTATCCTGCATAGCATCTAGGAAATAGCAGTCAACTTTCTGACCGTTTTCCTGCCTTGTTCATTTCATACACACTCTGCCAGTTTATTAGAACCTCTGGTTTTCACCCAATTTTTTCAAGAATTATTTGAAAACTCTTTCCTCTCGAGCTCTACCAGACTGGAAGTGGAATGCACACTCTCCAGTTTTCTGTTGATGAAGAGTAAATGTATGGATCATATGTTTATGTATTAAATGTTTATAAACCACGTACATAGAGAGAGAGTTGCTCCTTTACGCTCATCTTGATGAAGATTCCCAAGAGATTTTTCATGTTGGCTTTGGATACTTTCGCAGTTTCCTGTTCCTTTTTCGTTATATCTTCAGTTCCTTCCTTTTCCTTGGCTCTTTGATGAATAATATTACGTAAACAAAAGTAATATGTTAGTAGATATGCATGCCGACATTTTTTTGTCTTTTATGGAGCTTTCAGTACAGAATTTTATATTTATGACGTTTTGTGGCGGTAGCTTAAAATATGCTTAATATTATATGGTAAATTATTAGAGCTCTAAAGTTTCGAAACAACGAGCGGAGGTGATGATGATGATGATGTAGTCTTTAATATATGGAGTAAAAGTATTCAAGCAAAGTTTACTAATAAGTGCCAACTGTTAAATTACCTCTTTATGAGGTTTGTTTTTACCTACCACATTAGAATTCATGACGTTATACCGTCATTCTATAAAAATGGCAACAAAAAAGGGTAGGTTTACAGTCCACTCCCCTTACGCTACTATTTTTACACAGTGAGTACAGGCGTCTCGAATGCCGTAATATATTTCTCGCCATTCACTTCTTCCAACCCTCCCTCTGGAGTTGATCATTTGCACCTTACTTACATGGTTGTAGTTTACATGGAATGAATTAACTCTAGTTATTATGTATTCTGGACGACTAGAATAATCAGTAGAAGCAAGAATAGTTTTGCGGTACGCTTTATATGCTGTCTACTCGGAAAGAAAGTTTTTGTTCACACTGTTTCTCTGGTCTCCTGTAACGAATGTGAAGCATTGTAAGAACTTATTTCTGACGTGAACAGTAAAAGTAAAAGCATATGGGCGCGTGTGTTATATATTTACATTTTGTTTTCTGACGAATTTGTTTGTGGCCTGGGATCTTCATGTATTATGGATGATGACGATTGAGATGGTGTGATGGTGAAGGCATGCATTGCATCCAAGATTAAAGAAGAAAGTGTTACATTATAGAACACGTCTAAACATACATAGTTTCTTTTGGGTTGTGGTTCTGATGTCACTACATTTTGGATGTGTTAAGCTTGCAACAAGGGTACGCTATACTAAAATGCAATGTTCCCTTGTCTAAGTGTGGTGAAACTGTCACGCGCTGTAGATTTTCCTCCGACTATTCTAACATGCACAAGCATGATATAGGACTTTGTTATCATAATGAGAAGAATTGGTGGAGGGTCACCTATCAACTTTGCATCAGGTCAAATGGGATAAATGACAAGTTTGACAAGGACTACTTTCATCACCGCCACCTACGTCAACCAAACCTTGCCTGAGTGGTTGACCGCTCTAGTGTTCAATTTTAATGAACTAGCAGCGTTCCTTGTCGAGTATGATTCTATGAATATTCATTTTGTGGTTGTTGTATAGTAAGGGATTATAAATTTAACAGCATAAAGCGCAGAATTAGGGGCACTGACACTAATTCAAAAAATGGCGTACGTAATAAATTCTTTCTCTAAAACCAGAAGGATTTACATTTGCAAAGTTCTAGTTAATTGTGATACCTTTTGGAATATATGGAATGCAGAAGTTTTCATTAACTTGATGTCTCATAGAAAACTTGCTTTTTGCTTTAAAAAATTGCAAGTGGTTTTATAGCAGGAGAGAAGAAAATTTTCACATCTAATTTCAATTTTACTTAAAGCACGAATTTTATGGTATGAAGTTAATATAGTACGTCATATCACTGGTTTGTTATTGAAACACTTTTATAAGAAGTTCTGCATAGTTTTTATGCATGTATATTAAGTAAGGTGTTATGAAATGATTATCTGCAAACCACTTTTATTACTTTGCTTTCCGAAATACTACAGTACAGGCAAGTCACATTCCCTACTTTTCAGTTTCCACCAAAATCTCTCTGTATTTAACATGCATCCATTATTAATTTCCATGTTATGAGAAAGTCTACATCTGTATAAATGTATATGAATCGCTATTATTGTATATTATAGTGCTGTATTTATGTGTTAATGTCTTGTGTGTGCAATAATAAATTGTGCTTGCTGAAGTATAAGTATTTATAGTGCGTACTTATATAAGTTCAAGAGGGAACTCTTGACGAGCTTCGTGTCTTATTGTGTAAAACGGAAAACACAAAAAGAAAATGGAAAGAGAAGACAAGAATCTCTCCATAAATTTAATAATATTTTGTTCCAGCACATGAGAAAGCAAGCAAGTAGTGGAAGTAGATGAGAAGAGCAAATATTAATGGATGAGAAGGCAAAGAAATAATAAGAAATAACGTATATTACATACTTCACGTTTACTCTTAGGCCCGACATGTGTGTAAGGTCTGCACACTCTACTGGATTCTCATCTCGGTGTTCTTTACTTCGTCCAGGTTTGTGCACCACTGTTCATACATCTCTTTTCCTCCACTTTTGTAGTTTTTTGCAATGTCGGCAAAGTTATTTTGAGGCTATTTTCTCCTACTTTCTCCTCATACCATTTTCATCCAGTTTTTCGACCTTATGATGTTGTGCTCTTTTACAGCTACAACAGAAGCACAGTGTTCGTATTCTTTTACCTTATTCTTCTCCTCCGTTCGGTTCAACTTTTCATGTGTTAAGAAGGAAGCACAATGGAGGAAACTCAAGTGTGCACTTGTTATATACGCTACCACCATCACACTCGTTATGAGCCAACACTTCCACACTCCACACCATTGCCTCCCTCTTATTATTGCTACAAGTTTACGAGTAAAAGTAAAAACCGAAACCACTACCTTCGTAATAGTTGTAGTAGTAGTTATGACTAACGAGAAACATACCTACAATATACTTGAGCTACTCCCTCAAAATTGCTTTGAATAACTCGTTTCCTGTGCTAGAATCTCCATAAATCATCTCACTTCCGACAGTTATAGCCTGTGAGAAGCCGTTGATGATGACATACATAAAGTACATTCCAGAGAGGTTTGATTTCTAGGCTTTAGATACAATGCTTAAAAAAAAGATCTCTTCATTACGAAATATTTTACGTGGGCAGACTTTCTCCAAGTTTCATTGTAAAACATAACAAAGGGAATATAATAACTGGATCTTGGTTAGTGAAAAACATGCTCACTGAAAATGTCAAGGTTTGAATAGTAACACTATCCCATTTTAAACTTCCAATTGAATCCAAGTCTTATCATCACCTGTTATTATTAGTAGTTCAGTTTCAAAAGTTCTACTATTATGTTTTCCGAAAGCTCTTTCTTAAGGAGTCAGGATTTGAGACCAACTCGATAAGTTAAGCACGCCTTTTTAGTAGTTTATATATGCAATATTTACTGTAAACTAAGATACGGACAATATGATTTAACTACATTTCCGTGAAAGAGACGTTCTTCAATGCAATAATGAGCCAAGAAAAAATTGGATGATCATTAATGACATAGCTATAATATGCTTAAAAACTTTTGCACAATAGTATCTATCTATGTAGTATACAGCTCACTGGTTATAAAAAATTTGCTTAGCATGATTTAAGTATCTTTCTAACCACGCTTTGCCAAATCTAATAAAATCTAACGAACCGTCTTCAGCTTACTATTCTCTCCTTGTGGAAAAATCTGGAATCTGGTTTATCGCTTGGAAAGTAAGCAGTTTTTATTACAAAATTCATGCAAAAGCAACTACACAAAGTTGATCATAACTTGTCTGTTTTGTAGATAGATGAAATAATGTCATTATTCAAAAATATGAATGACTATTGGCTATTTCACGTAACTTTTGAAGATATGAACTGATTGTACTTGGTACAAATTATATCCAATACATTTCATGAACCGAAGGATAAAAAGCACAAATCACTTTTATTATTATTCATCCGCATTATTATGAAAAGTTTGCAAATATTTATGAACATTATTTATGCCAAAAATTTCCATTGTGCCTGTACATGTTTGCCCTTTTTCAGGAAGAAGGAAAATTTCCAAAATGTATAGCTTCAAGCTCAACAAAATTCTCAAACGCGCATATAAAAGAAGCATAATATAGCACACAAGACGTTCACTACAGTGTAAAGCTCTGGCTAAGGCTCGTTTGTTAAAGATAGTACAAAAAAGTCTTGCTTGTCAAGGAGCGTGAGCCAAGTTTAACTACTAAACTATGCGGCAGTGTAAAAAAGGACAAAGGAAGTAGAATAGAATGAAAAAATAGAGAAAATGAGGCAGCAATAACGAGCATGTTTTTTTATTTATTTACTTGCTGCTGCCGTTTCACCACTGCCACCACCAACATCACCAGTCACCACAGACGAAATGTCTGTATGAGCAGATATGCTTAAACACATGGTTTTTTTTATAAAATGAAATTATGTACGTACAATATATGAGCATAATACACTGCACAAAAATATACCAAGCAGATCATATAAATACTTTACCAAAAGCAAAGACATTTTCCGGAGTTTTTTGCTGTATCTTTCTCATCCTTCCTTCTCCACCTACCTCCTCCGCATTCGGTGCATTCTGTATAAAAGAAAGACGAAACGATTATAGCCATATATGTCCCTTTTATTTATGATCTGTCTTGCAATGGCGCCATACATTGTACTATGCCATCAGTATGCATGCATTCACGCTGGAATGAGAGAATGAGGTAGAGAAGATGATCATCACACGTGCAAATAAGTATGTCTATGAGTTAGAATTTGAACGATGGATAAGAGAGATTTTCTGCTTATATATTTTGTGAGGATTTCGTGTATTCTTTCCTTAGCCCAAGATACATTTTTGGTTCAGAGTTTATGCATGTATTATATATTGTACTACTAGTATAAGCTATGTTTATGCACATACCAAAAAGAACCGGAAAGTGACTCTTTCCTTTTGCGTGCATACCACCATAAATATATTTTAAGGCAATGTGTATCCAGAGACAGAATTCTGGCCAAGGAAAATGTAGGTCCTGCTTAGCTTTTCTCACAAGAGAGAAGGGGAAAGAGAAATAGAGTGAAAGGAAGGAGGTCCTGAAACATACGTAAATACGCAAAAAACGAAGAAGAAAACGAAAAAGACAGTATATTTACTGTGTGTAGGACATAATGATCATTTTGTCGAGAGGGCTTATCCCTCTTTAATTTCCCTGCTGTTACTTCAAGTTTGCTGTTTTGTGTGCACTGTGTGTGTTTTCTTTGCTCACGTAATGTTCATATCGCATAACTTGATCTATCTATTTTTACTGTATTATGGTACATCCTGTCCTGCCACTATACTACCGGTAGTGGTGGTTGTGACGCAAAACGAGTTTTTTTTCTTGGCAGGGTTTGTTAGGTGCGCCAATAATATGAGGAGTACATTATTATTGCTGCTACTGAAGTTAGTATATAGGAATTCTTCTGTATATTGCAGTTTCGGTTGGAAATGCCTGGTCTTGATGGTGATATATACACATATGCAATCCATAACAAAGTTAGAAAACGATATTTTAATACTTGTTTTCATGCGTTTTGCACGACACTCGGACTCCTGTAAGTATATCATCATCATCATCATCCTCGTCGTCGTCGCATCGTTCTCTCAACGGTCTCAACCCCTCCTGGAGCCACTTTGTGTCAGCATCAGAAGCCTCACTTCATGATATAGATAGTCACAATGGACTCAAAATCACATAAAGATGGGACATTATCTTTTTGTACCTTGTAATTTTGCAGGGAAAACAGTCTGAATCTACACGAAGAGTAGGTGCTTGTGGTAGTTGTTGTTGTCTTTGATGATGATTGTGCACTGGCATAATAGCAGCAGGAGCACAAATTTGTATGACAAGTTAATCTAGTGCAAAACTGTTGTTCGGAGAGAGAGCGCGAGGTTGTTTTGCACTGCACAGGACGTTTGTTGGCTGTTGCACTTCCTTTCGCTGATGATGACACCACATTGCTCCTCATGTAGTTTATGGACATTCTGCATTTACGATATTTTTATTACACTTTTTGAAAAAGTAGATCAATGCTGGTGAAAGTGAGCTAGAACCCAAAAGCACTCCTCCTTTCTGCCTTAAAATAGAAATATGAACTCGTTGCGGTTGGGGTTTATTGTGCCCCTCCCTTATATAAGCTATTTTTATTTAAATATTGTGGATATTTCTGCGCAGGAAGCTCTCGCACATACATCACTGTCTCCGTTTGAAATAATCGAAATTGACGATGAGACTGGTATGCAACCTTCTCGCGCAATAGAGCAAAGGCGCTGCTCGTTTTTCTTAGCGGGGAATGACCTAACCCTGATATTGAGGCTCATCAATTCTTGTAAAAGCAGTTTTTTGCAATGAAAAATGTCTAAGTACCTCATTAATAGTTAAACCTTGAAGACTTGCCACATTCCAAAGATTTATTTCGTTTTTACTGTGGGTATAAACTTTGTTGTATGGATTTGTAATAAACGAGGAAAATACAAAAGTATACCAAACCAAGTTTTGAAGGTTTCTCTTTAGCTATATAATGCCCTTGCTGTTTAACATTGCATTGAGTTCTACAATGGGTAAAATCCCACACTTTTATAGGTTGAATCACAACTTTAAGCAAAACTATTTTCCTTTGTTGGTTATTCCGCAATAATGCTAAATTATGCAATGCAATCAGAAAAGGGTGATATCGTTCTGAAAGAAATAATTTTTATCTCACCGGAACAGCCGTTACGCTTTTCTGCATGTCTAGTAACCCATTGAGAAGCAAGGATTTTGCTTGTATTCTTGTTTCAATTCCGCTATTCTCGACTTTATAGATAGTCATCTTCTTTATATAACATTGTCTCAGTGTTGGTTTGCGTTTCTCAAAACACATTTGTTGTATTTCTTCCTTTCACTATTGCAATTTTCTGTTTGTCAAGTATAATTCATCACTCAGCTTCACCCCGGGTTGCTTTAGTTGACAGTAGTGCATACAATACAACTAGAATAACACTGCAGTATAATATCGTGTCAGTGTCATATTCAAGATCACATCCTCCATATATATTAACTATTATAATTGTAAATACGACGAATGAGTTGAAGGTATTTCTAAATATTAAAATTAAGAATGATAAGACAGGGTCATTCATTTAAGGGCGATCGAAGGGTCATTGTTCCTGGTTCCCCTTTTGATAACCAATGATATTGATATAGTGAGCTCCTTTAGTAGCTTTATAGTAGCTTGCTCACAACGACTCGAAAATTACTTTTAAATAGGGTGAAACTGAACTAATGCTCCTCTGGAGCTCCAAAAATGTCCTACATGATCATATTAAATTTCTACAGGTTACTCAGTTGAATGAATTATTATCGCACGGCTGGAGTCTATATACATGTGGTAATGCGTTAGTGTATGGAAAATTGTATGTAAAGCTAAAGGCACATAAGGGAAACGTTTGTAGAAAGAGATGTACTTAAACGCTGTGTGATAATGTTGCACGTAGGCACACTACTACTGCTGCTGCTGCTACCGTTTATAATGCCATGAAAGGAGGTCTGAATAAGAGAAAAGACAGAAAAGGATGAAGAGAGAAAGTAGAAAGGTTTTAAAGGGTACGGACTTAGTGAATTGGTGATATTTTTGGCATGACTGCGTTGGCGAGATGAAATTGCTTATACTTTTTTCCCTGTAAAAAAGACATCCGTTATACATGCACTATATTCACTTTGTTGGAAAAGCCATGAATGGAATGGACCATTGAATGCATTGAACGAGCAGTAACCGGTGGTGTAGAATTACTCGTATGATGATATAAAAACGACAACGACATAGCGATTACTACTACTCCAGCTATCATCGTGAACATCCCCAGCACACGCTCGAGTTCAGCTTCGCTTTCTCTCCGGACTGCATTCACCGTACAGACGCTTCCCTTACGTCCTGTACGTCTTTTGGCAGACAATCTTATATTAAATGTGTTTTTATAACGGAAAAAATAAATACAATATAATAATAAGCTTGAAAAGGATGAGAATTTATTATTGAGAAGCTATTTTTTGTTCAGGATGAGATGTATGAATGAATGCGAATGGACGCAGAGGATATTTACACTTGAATGAGTGATATTTATCACTTACTACTTGGACAGTAGTTAGAGATGTTGAAGAAGAAATTGTACATTTTTATTTTTCCAATTGTATAAGAACGTTTCATCAAAGTTACAGCACTCCAGCAGCTTTCCAGTGGAAGGAGAATAAGTCAGTACCCAAAAATCAAGACTTTAAGAAGCTTGGGTGAAAATTGACTGGTGAAAGTTTATGTACATGGCCAGATATATGGTGCTCACTTGTGAATACACTTGGCAAACTCTCAATTGGTTCAACAGCAGCGAGCATCACATACAGCAAAAAAAATCCAGAAATGAAGGAGTAAAGGAAAAGGAAGCCATGGCTCAATGCGAAATTTAACGAATCGCTTTGTTTTCCTTTTTCTTATTCTCTTTATTGACGAGAAAAGGAAAAGGCGACCGGTTGGTCTTGCTCCCTTGCAGATTTTTATCGTTTTTCTTCAGGTTGCCTCCAACCCAACTTCTGCTTTCTTCTCATCATCTTTAGACTAGAACAACCCGAAAACGGAAGAGTAAGTTTGGATTGGAGACTGAATTGAGAAAAGAAAGTTTTTGGTGCTGATGGAGGCACTTATGTATCTGCGGTTGTGTAGTATGCCCAAAGTAGATATTTACATTTGTATGGATACTGGACAAGCAGTAGAGATTATGCATTTATGAGAATGAAAATGCTTATTGGATTCAAACAACAGTAAACACATTGGAGTTTTTTTTAACGTAACAATAATACGCGAAGTTCTTTTAAGCACAACCTTAATCTACCATGAATCTAGTTAATAAAATGTTTGCACGGCTAAAGGTTTGCAGCAAAACGGCTTCCCAAGAAATTTGTAAGTGGTCACCAATATATAATATGCTCATACCATGCCACCCATGGCGTTTGTCAAGATAAGAACACTGTCGCTGGTCTCATGCCCAAGACAGAGTCATCATATAGAAAAGGATTCGACTAGAGAGCTGCTACATACATAGTTCTAGTCTTCGTTTTGCCTTTCTTGAGTGCTACAAATAAAATGTAAGCCTGCTTTAACAACCTTCTTTCAACATTTTTTCAGCTTATTTTTTTATTTAAAACGAAAAGTACGAAGAGAAGGAGGGATGTACAAAAAGTTGGAGTATAAGGCCAATTTGTAGCTTCATGTCCGATGTCATTTTAACTTCTGTTCTCTATACAAATGCACCACTTTTATGCTACTGCTCTTTTCTTTCCTTTTTATAAATACGTACGACTTGTATGTGTATACGGTACTGGATATATAGTCGCTTTTAAAAGACGAAGGAAAATTCGAATGTGTCCTCTACAGAACCAGGGAAATCCTTGTGGAAGAAGAGCAGGAATCTTAAAAGAAAAAAGGAAAAGGACTAAAGGAAAGCACTGAGAAACCATTCATTCACCCACCCACTGGCTGTTTTCAAGTTATTTTGAGGAGTTTACTGAAAAGAAGTAGTCGGAGTAGTAGAAAAAGTATCCGTAAATAAAAAGAAGAACGAGTGTGATGTGATCATTAAGCAGCTTTTCGTTTTTCGCTATACTCTCTATATATTTTGCCTCATTCACTCTAAAAACTTTCACATAAAAATTCAGCTGCTAAGTATATATAGTCTTTTATCTTGAAGCCTTTAGAGGGTTAACTAAAAGATACCTAGATAAGTATGTATATTGTATATAGATTTTTTTAGAAAGCAGAGCAAATGTGTATATGTAAAGCCAGTTTGTGTGTGCTGCCTGTCTTTAAAATGGTTAATAGACTACTTTTAAAATCAATGACTAAAGCTTGTTTGTAAGTTCAAGTGGCTAATGGGTGCGATAACGATCGAAGAAGCAAAAAAGAGTGCTGTTTTCATCTTCAACCGTCGTCAATACTGAAATTTGTTATTAGTTTGAGTATCACACCAGAGAGAAGTGGTGCGGGTGGTAATGTCAGGTTCGGGTAGGTTGTGTATATGTAGAAGTTTGAAGAAAATTATATTATTAGACAAACACACAATACGAAATATGTTCACAAATGCTTGAAAGATCAAATAGCAGCCAGACAAGTTTTCAAAAAGTTTCTGAAAGCCTTTTAACATTACGGTTCATTTGCTTCGTTTTTACTGCTGCTGTTAGATATGAATTCAAGCATTTATTTGCATAAGTTCTGAGTCTCTGCGAATGGGAACTTGCACTTCTATTTGTGTGGCCCACGTCGTGCAGGGTATTTAGATGTCTAGAAATTGAATGCATAAATATGTTTGTATACTAATTAGAATTTTCTTCACAGCTCCATTCATAAAATATCCCTTTTGTTTGTCACTTGTAATATTCTATGAAACAACAAAAGCACACACCATTTTCAAACGACAATTTTCAGGACTAATTCACTCCAATCGTCAAACAAATGGGAGAGGATTTAAGAAAATTAATTTGCCATTTAATGATGAGTCTTTTTCAGTTCTTAGTTGCCTTTCTTCTTTCTCCTTTTCTGAGTTTGTATATGTATATGTAATTAAGAACGGGAACAGTTTGCATTGCTGCGTAATATGTCGTACTTGCTGCTGAATATTTTTTTATCATGGGGAGCAATGTTGACAGGAAATCAAGAAGAAAACTAAACTAACCATGCCATAAATAGTTTCATTGCTATTTTGCTAATAATGGCGTAAGTGGGAACGGCTGGGTATTTATGGGATGGATGATGGGAATGGTAAGAAGTGCCTCTCGGCTGAAATGAAAGTGTACGTAATATTATGTGTCTGGCTGGGTTTCAATGAGTCTAAAAAGGAAACGAAGTCTCAAGCTTATTCTGCTTCAGTGGGTTGTTGAGTGACATTAGAATTTCCTCGAGTGTGTTTGCGCTGCTGGAGGTTGAAGCCCATTCAAAGAGAGAAAGTCTTTTCCTGGTGATGTGATAGGAGAAAAACGCATTCTATAAAAACTGTTAAGTACATATCCGAAGGGTAAATATACGTCAACGAGGTTGACTATTGTACATTAATTTGGTATTTTGGCAAAAAGCAAATTGGAAAAATCTTGCTTTTACGCAAGGATATAAGTATATATGTAAGTAGGGAAAATACATTCGTTTTTGCTTTAAGTTGTCTATTGGATTTAATCTTGTGAAATGCATATATACAAACCGAGCATGTAAGTGTACAGAGGCAATAATTTTGCTTGCTTATTTTTCTTAACTTTCAACAAACATATTAAATGTTGATGCCATAGACCGTCTTTTCTACATCGTCAAGTTGAATTTTGCCATATCACTTTCCGCAATACAAACGGGAATTCGTCGAGATGTTTCGAGCTAAAAACTGTGAAAGTTAGCAGCATGTATTTTGAGCACACATAAAGAAATAGTAAACAAACAAATGATAAGGGGAATGAACTGAAAGAATTGGGAGAGTAGAACTGTACACATTGAGTCAAGTGGATGTAGAAAAAATAGGGACCATCATCATCATCATCACAAATAGTGCATGCTTTCTTCAATACACCATCAATGTGTTTACAGTGTAGGAGTAAAGTATGTGTGTCCTCTGAAGTTGAAAATTCGGTGAGGCATGAATGGTGGTGGTGCGATGGTATTGGAATTTTGGGTGGCCATATTGGTGAATAAGATGGTACAATAAGAACAGCCAATATTGGCTGTACTGAGATGTTTTTGGTTGCCAGTTTCTTGATTGAATGGTGGAAAGTACTTTTCCCACCGCTTTCTTTTCTTCTCTTTGTTTCCTAAAACAGTTGCTTTTCCCCTTTTCTTTGATTTTGTGTAAAATACTGCAGGGCTCAGTTGGAGTATTATCGGTGACCGACCAGATGACAAGAAGAAAGCATGCAGTAAGAATATTACATACCTAAGTTGAACCAGTTGTAAGAGGGTCTTAGGAAGAACTTTTCTTTCTTTTTTACAACGAACAAGGGAAAAAGAAAGGAAAAGCTTTGAGAATGTCTTAGCTTTCCCAAAAGTTGTCAACACCAGAAAATGCGTCCACCTTTAGCCTTTGAGAATATTTGTAATTGTCATGTGTAAACATGGGCAAATACTACGTACATGCTTTTTTCTGTTTAACTTCTGTACTTCATTTCAGCGTGATGATGTACTTGGGCTGCTTCTAAAGCACGGCATAAGTTTGTACCGTGTAGTTTTCGCAGTATCATCCACACAACACAACATTACCCCTAAAACTTGGTTCAAAACAAGTCAAGCCTAACCATTGGCAAACAGTATTACTTGTAGGAATGGGATGTTAGCAAAGAAAGGGAACTCTTCACAAAACTTTCCATTTCAACCCAGACAAAGACACGACAGCAAAGCAAAAAAAAATGTTTTAGTAGATTTGATTACAGTAGCGAAAACGCAATATAAAATACTTTATTCCTGCCATCATAATAATTCTCAGAAATGTTTTCATCAGGTTGCCCCTGAAGTTATATAAGTGTGTTTGCTTACAAAATATGGTAGGTTCATTTATCCTCGACGGACACTTCCTTTTAATCACAAATAGTGAGTGTAATTCCACACATATAATATGTAGGATATATGTCCTCAAGTAGGCGTAACTCTGAATAAGTTTTGATGAGAAGCTTGTCACAGTATTACACTTTGTTATGTTTAGCGCAAAATATTAACTCTCATTCTCTTGTGAACCACTAAAAACCGGGACTTCATTTCACATAACTTTTCATTTGACGCCTATTTTTCATGTCTGCACATCTTTGTATCAACTATATGTAAATATATATGTCTAAAACGGTAAATAAAATGTGCTGAGGCACAGGTGTGTGATTTCTAAATCTGGAAGGGATGTCTTTTAGGGTAAATACTGATCCCGTACAATTCATTTGGGCAGGGAACGGCTTTCCCTTTTTTCCATCTCTAGTATCTTATTTCATGTCATTTTCATGCTTACAAAAAGGATTCATTCGTTCTTTTTATTCCATTCTAACGTAGCGTAAGTCTTAGCATATTATCCTTTTTCTCATTTTCATTCAATGTTGTGAATACTGTTTTCAAGAAGGATAAAAATTGTTGAAAAGACTGAAATGTGCACTGAGGAAGTAAAGTATATTAGGAAAAAATTTCTATTTTCTACGGATGGAAGAAAAATGGCATTAGTTGTGAAAAACGTACGAATGAACGACCGTATTTTCTTCTATTATAGTGTTATTGTAAAAGCGCACAATGCGATGACCTCTCTGCGTCTTTCACATTTTTTGCCATCTTCCTCCAATCTTTACACGGACAAAAATACGATGCAAGAAAGGTGGTATGGTATTTGCACAACAAGCTTGCCAGACCTCCAGATGGGAAGAAAGTCACAAAAATGCTGAAAGAATTCCATCTGAAAATAAGAGTAACATTTTTGTATGTTTTGTGTGAAAGAAAAAATAAAAGGCATGGCTTTTATCAGTTTGCATAACGGACTTAGGACTCTTTTCACTCGAATGGTCTAGTCATGTTGTGAGTGGTATCGTGATTCACGGAGGGGTGATGGCTTATGGTATATTGCAAGGAGAATATAAGTGCCTTACGTGTGTAGTTAGTGGTGGAGGATGATGTATACACAGCACCTAAATTTAAATCCTCTTCGTTCTCCGTAGCACTGTGTTTTCCCGCACAGTATTTGCACTTCAATAGGATCGACACTTCTTAGGGAAGGCCTCGAATGGCCACTCAAACGGATTTCCAAAAGAAAATCCTTTTTCTTCAAATGAAACTGAGAGGGAAACATTGTTTACGTAGATATGTACTCAGCTCTCACTAGGGCACAAGAATATATATACGGTTAATAGGAAGCAGCTTGCCATGAGTTATCTTTTCTGTAACAAGAAACTTTCGAAAATAAATTATTCTGAGATCTTAGCCACGTCTTTCCGAAATTCCTATGACTTATTTTAGTTGGATTGTGCTGCTCTGTAAGAATACACCAGTGTATATTATCATTTTCCTCTTTGCATATATAGCTATTTGTAGATGGGTATTATGGGAAACACCGCAGTGAGGCAAACAGTGCTTAATATTTGGTTAGGAACGTCCGCGGAACATTTACATTTTTAATTGCGCATTTCCTGAACCTTCTGGGACATCCAAGGTGGTTTTGTCCCACTTCACTGTTTACAATAATTACAACAGGGCATCATGAAGTCATGCGAGATTAGATATTCAAATGAGCTATATTTAGTTTTCCTATTACATGGTGGAATGAGTAAGGAGCTTTACTTACTCTATGCTTCAGTGGTTTCTCTTAAGTAATCTAAAAGATTTACGGTACGGCTCCCGTAAGAGTTAAAAATACTACACCATCTTGAGACTAATCTTTATTGTAATCGCCATAATATCATATCGCATAAAATCTTAAATGTGTTTTAGGTATATGGAATTCATCCATGGAACGAAACAAATGATATCTTTTGAATGTAATTAATTAATCTTTCACTTCACTCAAAGTGTCTTCGCGTTCTTATTTAAGTTTCAACGCAGAACACAGCTACACATAAATAGTGCCATGAATGATATCAAACCTCGTTTATACATACTTTCGTGGTACTTTAACATTCTCGTAGATTAGTGTGTCGTTGTTTTGGAAGACGACAGTCACATTACTTTAGACGAATGAAATTATCGTGGTGTGATTTGTAAATTACAGGAAGATACCATTGCTAAGTAAGAATATTCATGAAAATCATTGACACTTCTACCCTACCTATGGTTTTCACACACATCATTTCTTAATCAGCTCGCTGTGTATCATTTGACCCCAGGGCATATGAAATTCAAAAAAAAAAAATTTATTCGTGAATTAGAAGCACGGTATAGGTTATATCCTTGCATATTACGTACAAGTCTATAGGCTTGCTTGCGGATATACAAAGTTTTGGAAGCAAGCATTTGGAAAATCGATCCGTTTGTTATTGCTATTGGAGAGAGAAGATATAGAATTCGCTAACATCCAATGTATCTGTTTCCGCCTAGATAGCACACAAGTTTGCTCGTTCTTCTCTCCGTCTTTGCGCATTCTTCATTGCCATTGTGAATACATTATCTTTGAAATTCTTTGACCTGTCGTGTAGAAAATCATTCACGTTCTTAAAATATTAATATTATTCATGTATATCAGAAGCGAGCGTCTATTCCATAAGTAAATGCTATATAAAGAGTTATTGGGAATAAAAGATGCTAAACAACTTGACAACAGTGCATATCTTTTATAAATCATAAGTTGCGGTAGTGAAAGAAAAGAAGTAAGAGAAAAAACATCCCATGGTGGACATGCATATATACAAAATATATGTACATAAATTTTTATCCTACTAACTATTCCTTGTTCGTTATTTTCGGCCATCCAACTTCCAAAAAGGATTGAGAAAGCCACATGCCGAGATTTTGGAAAGACGAAAATTTTGGGTTTGATTTATGCTTACTTTTCTACTTCTAAGACTCTTTGAATGGAGAAGAAAAACGTCTTTAAAATCTCCTTTTACCCTTTTCTTCAAAATAATATTGATGGATGCTAGCAAACCTATGATGCCTACTTCTTACTAGTCCACAAACATACTGGGTCCGAAAGGATCTTTGAAAAGATGAAAAGTCTTTCCCCTGACAAAGTATTTTTCATTCTCCATTTTTAATAGAAATATGCGATTTTTCAATGAGATGAATAGGAGCTTGATTGAACGATTTTATTCATACTAATATTATTGCTCATTGTAAAATATCTCATGGAAAGAACCCATTTACCTTTCCCCATATGCTTGCCAAAGTTTGCAGAGCAAAACTTCTGGCCTCCATTTGAATTGCTACAAGATGGGAATATTTTGACATTTGAAATGTCAATCATGCTTGATCATGAAATGTTCCTAGAGATGCAAAAAGTGAAATATCGAGAGTCAACCCTTTTCACATTCCTGTGCTATATTATGCAATATAAACACTATAAATGCGTACGCACAACTATATATATGTTCCTACAATGAATAGTGACATTAAGAAGTCAAGGGAAAGAAAAGAAGCCTTGCTTTTATAGGAAGTAAAAGTGATGATTTATGGCTCCTCCAAAATCAAAGCAGCATCTTTTTCTCCTGTTCGTTCATCGGTTTCTCTGGAGTTACACTTCCTGACCGTGGTGCGATGATCAAGCCTGTCTGCCTACTACTTTTCACTGACTCCCTCCACTGCTCTGCTACTCCATTTGTATTCCTCCTTTAAAATCTCGATGTAATGTTTTACATAAAATTCATTTGTGCTTGTGCCTCTGCTACCACACACAACCAAACTATATAGATTCGACAAGAAGAAGGAGGAAGCAACAAAAAAGGTACAGCTGCTGCATCACTGAATTTATATCGGTGTGGTGGTGTGTGGTACTAGTGGTACAACTAAGCAAGCAACAGAGGAAATGGCCTCCTTTTCGACAGAATAAATGACTTATACTTTCCCTTTACTTGTTCACGTCGTTATTCTGTGCGTGTATTTATGTATCCATATACTAGTGCGTTTCAACTGTCTATAAAAATGATGCAATTTGCAGTATATGTTGAAAGCATCATCTCTAAGAAGTGAAAACCGGCTCCCTCTCAATTCTCCCCGTCTTCTTTTTCTCTACTTCGATATGCTTCAATGCACCACCACCGCCGCCGCCGATGTTTCTGTTTGAGCTCATATCCTTTACAGTCATTTTTAGTTACTTCAACTTCTTCTTCTTCTCCCCCTGTCTAAAATGGTAATGATTATGAAGAAGTTATGTGGAGGAAGGAGAAGAAGAAAAGTAAGGTGATCTGTCTTTCGATCTGTCGCCTCCTTTCCTTAGTCATCCTTCACTGTCTGCAATAATGCTCACAGCGTCTTATTTCCGTTACACTCGTACTCATTCCCTTCTTCACGTTCCGTGTTCTTTTGCTTTTCTTGCTTGTTCTACTTCCTTGTTATGCAGTTACATTACTTACCATGCACATGGAACTATCGCATATACAATATTTTCTCTTCAATATGATACTACATTTTTTTTTACAAAGAAACCATCAGTTTATAGTGTGGCGAGTCAAAATTCAGATGACTCGGGGGAAGATGACTATGTCAATGATGCTCGAAGATATTATTCACTCAAAGAAATGATAGCAGCGGGGTATGTGACAGAAGGTTTGAAGGTATATTGTGCTTTGAGCTTGTAGAGAAATCCAGTTAAAGCTGTGACATTAAAAGAGTTGTAAAAAGTCATTAAATATGCACAAGGAACGAGAGCAAAATGCCTAGTTTAGCTGTAGTCACAGAGAGAGAGAAAGAGAAAAGTCAGTCATCATCACCGAGCTGTGTATAGCTCATTTGAATGGCTCATCTATAAAGAAAGGGAGCGCAAGGGAGAAAGCAAAACTGTGCAGTGTATGCATGTATATTAGGTAATTTATGGAGAAAAGTAGTAGGTACACAACGAGGGACACAGGTATGACAGGTACTCGTAGGCAGCACATATAGTAGTATATATCCATACATTATTTCATATGGTAAAACATTCAGCTAACAGAGAATAGAGTAGAGGAATTCTTCTACTGACTCATTCAGGCAATGTCAATTTATTTTTTGACTCATGACGATGAGCCACTTGATGACGATGATTAAAGGGAGAGCCGTATAAAAGGCAAACGTAAAAGGTAAAAAGGACGAGGTACTTTTGATATCCGAGGAGAAATTTTCTATTAAAATAACTGGTGCCTACTCAGAAAAACTGCTTATTCCCGTGCAAACGTCAGAAATAATTTCTTCTCTGCTCATTTACATACGAGACGCTTACAAAATTCATGTTCTCGTTTTTCATTGAGTCTCATACTCGTCTTCTTTCTTTTCTTTTTAGATGGATTTTAAATTTCTTTTTCCTGTGTTTCCTTTTAATTACATTTGAATTCATTTCAACCCTCTTTTCTCAGTTTACGTAAAATACTCTAATTTCGTTGATTTGTTGTAGATTTAAATGTTTTTTTGTTATTTTGATGTAGATTGTAATGTATGAAAATAAGATTCTGAGAATTTACATGCTCATTTTTAAAAGAACAACAAAATGGTGTCTAAATTCTAAACTCATGGTAATGAAACGAGAAATGAGAGTAATCTTTTGTAGCGAAAGCATATAAAATAGACACATCTCATGTTTCTGATTACATGCTTCGACAAAGCGAATCTTATAATGGAAAAAGTAATTGTATCTCACATAAACAGGTTGTCTGAATGTGCACAGTTGGATGAGTGCTTCTTATATTCTTCACTTTTCAATCCTTTCATCTTTTGTCGTAGGATTAATTTACAAAGTAATCTCTTTCTACGAATCGAATAATAGAAGCAAAATCGAACCATCTATATACTATAGCAGAGCATGTGTACATATATAGAGATAAGAAAACGTAATGAGCATCTACAACAATATCTGCATTAATTAAGCTTTTAATTAACGTGTTGTATTACTGATTGCAATTCTAATGTTTTTGACTGGCAATATCTATGTAAATTATTATGATCATCAGCAATCGCTTTCACAGAGCAGATTTTGCCACGTTTTGTGCAAATTCAATCACAATGAAAACAACTTTATAATGTAACATAACATAAAATATATTGAAATGCATCCTAAGGAAAGTAGTTGTAGGGGTTTCGATCAGATACATATATAACTTATATATATTTTGTTGTTATAAATATTATGTTAAAGCGTGGATGCTTGGTACGTATATGCTGGTTCATATTTTCCTATGCTGCTCCAGGTGCCAGCAGCATGCACGACGTGACAGCTCATGTTACCAATTACCAGGGAATAGAGACTCACAAAGAAAACGACATTTCCTATTTCAAATGTCATAGGTGGAATTGGCACTTCATTAAATTTTCAACTCCGCTAACACGTTCTCTATCCATGTGATTTTGGTTTTTAGTAAATCATCCAAGACCTGTGTGCCTCGTAAATTTGCAACATGGATTACATTTATATTTTGATTTTGTTATTAATTTGTAAAAAAACAGAGTTGAAGTTGTAATTCCATATATGAAAGGGGAATTTGCACACTACATTAGATCTAGAATAAAGTGCTAGCACGTGTAACTTTAAGGTAACCTTTGCTGTTATGAATACGAAGTACATTTTTCTGTCATTATTGCGTTCGAAAAGTATATACCGTTGGGAACTTTTGTCGCATTTTCATTCCTAAAAACATCCAACTGTTTGTGAATGAAGTTTCACCTGCAAAACTCATAGTAATACACTCAATTTGTATTGATGCTAAAACATCTTTATGTAATAGATACCTATGCATACTCAACAATAAAATTAGCACATAAAGGTACTAGCTGTTCATTTTTATCGTTTGCACCTTCCAGGAAAAGTTTTTATACCAAACTTTCATAGTCTTTAATATGCCATACTCTACTCTAAACAAATATGGTGAAAACAAAAGGGACTGGTTGAAAATTTTCGCTTCTGAAAGCTATTTTGTTCATTTAGTACACTGAAACCAACTTTTACTTTCTTGAAAACGTCCGTGTGGTGCACGTTTTTAACAAGGTCCGCGCCAACCAGCTCCACAACCCATTCTCATTATTACAAACAAGCCAATTTTAATTTCTAACTTTTACTGCCTGACGCAATGAAAACAATGTCAATATAAAATTCTATCTACGCAAACACCCTTATAATCAGCTTTAATAAAATTCTCATGGAAAGGTACTGGCTTGGTTAATAATCATAAAAAGAAGATAAGGAAGTAGCTCTCAAGCTTTTTAAGAAAAGAAGTCTGACTGACTTTGATGAACAGGAAAGCCAAATACTCTAATGTTTTCCAACAATCGGCTGTGTCAAAAGTCAGAAACTTAACTAATTTTACTGATTTGAAGCATGTATCAATAATGTTTAAGCGTTTTTGTCCAGCCATCAATGAGGACGGACAACCAGACAGACGACATAGGTGTAATTATAAAGTAGCGAACGCTACTTTGTAATAATAAGGAAACATTTTCATTGCCATTTTCAGGCGGTTTTATCCATCGTTCCTATTATAGCATGTATAGTTAGTAGATATGGTTTCTATTTGGGATAAGCAGCTCAAACTAAATTCATATGGCGGCAGAAGCGACATCAGCAGAGTTTTAGTAGGGTAACAACCCTGCTTACAGCCGCTCCAATAATTTTATATCCTCAAGTAACAAAGTCAGTTGTCTATGTCTACTATAGTCGTAGGTGTACGCGCTAGTACTCTAACTTTATTTTCTCTCATAATATTCAAAAAAGAAGTTGTAGGCGAGTCTTCTGAATACCTAAGCGTTAACGTATACAAAAATATTATGGTTGCATCATAGAAAGTTTCATTCATTTTTTTTGCTAGTTAAAAAAACGACACAACTTTCGCTTCGTCAGTTTCCCGGTTTTTGCCAGTTGTGGCGATAGAACTGCTATGAAATGAACAATTTTCATACCACCTTACAGTCCTCCTTGTTCTCTTTTGCACATTTATATGCTCTCATTTACAGTTTTTATTACCAATGTTATAACTTTAGTTTTTTTTCAATGTATGTACATACACTTGGTGTAGTTTTCTGGAACTGGACTCAGAATTTTTGTAACTTTTACTTTGTTGGAGAAAGAAAGTAGGATTGAGGCTTTAGCCGTTTTTCCTTTAGTTATGTGCTGCCCTGTGAAAGTGAATCTGAACCCATGAAAGAACGCACTTGTGCAATGGAACTCACAGTATCTTCTTTCTGGGTGTACTGTATATATACTTTATACCAGCAGAAAATGCTCTTGAGTCGAATCAGAAGCTGAGTTTGCGAAAGACGACTAAAAGTAAGAAAATTTTCAAGAGTTCTATGAATTACCCAGTTGTAATAATAAAAGAGATAAAACCTCAGTTATTTTGGTCGTTCCACCTTCCATTCTCACTAACAATGGAAAGTTGAATACTTTACGGAAAGAGGACAGCTCACTAGCATAATATCATGCGTATGTATATATGGATACTATGTACATAATATATACATAACGTATTCGTATGTGACTACTGTTACTGTTACTAACAATAACTGTGCAAAATATGCAGTGTTTTCTCATTCCGGGGTGTGTGCTAGGGCTTACAAGTGTCTATAAACGTAATAATATCGTGTATATTCGAATGTGCTTTGATGCTCCTTGGTATTCGTGTGGGTGGTACTGGTGGTTGGTTAGCTGGTTTTGCAAAGGTGGTTTAGGTACGTTCACAAGAAAGTCATTCGTTTCTATCATGTTATGACATGGCTTATGCATATTTACGAATAAAAAAGAAGGTTCAACCTTTATTAGTAGGGGCACGATTCTTTTTTTTTCGTTCTGTTTCCTTATTCTTACAGGAAAATAGTGTTTTCTTTCATTCTTCTTTGCGTATTTTGCAGTAGTATTTCATCCCATATAACAACATATTCCAATGTGGAGCGTGAACTACTTTGAAGATCCCCTAAAAGAGTGAAATTCAAGTTATGCATAATCCCGTCTCTTTGATTTTATCCAAGATATATCAACACAGATCTGGGAAAAGGAAAAGTTACATCTCAAAATTCTCAAAGCAATAGATTTTTACTGTTTTCTCTTTTTTACTCCTTTTTTATTTTCTTAGAGAAGCAGGCGCCAGAGGATGCCTTTTTGTGAAAGAACAAAAAGATGCTTATTTCCGAGCTGACTTGTGTTTTGTTGCGGTGCAATTTTAGAAGGACATATGAGATGGAATATATAAAGTATGCAAGCAGTAATGTTATGCACATGCTTATGATTGCGTTTATGTTTTGTATCTGCCACTACTTACCACTCACTCACTTCATCGTCTCATGTTCTTTTTGTGAGTCTCACAAGAGCCTTGAAAAAATAATGACTTTCACCCTGACTCCATTTCCCCTCTTAATTTCCTCGAAACATGAGCGCAATACTTTGTCCTTGTTTTCGGCACTCTCGCTCTGCTTTATGCTTTCTTTGCGTTGAGTGAAAGAATCATCTCCCCGTGTTTCCTGTGTGGGTTTCCAAAGCTAAAGCATTTGTCATATCAAAACCTTAACCACACAGCCTAAACCTCAGATCAAACCAGTGGAAATCATATATTAAATTATTCATTAGTTGATCTCGTTAGTAAGTATAAACGTCACATAATGTATGATCTGCAATGCGATCAAGATAGCGAACAAGTTCGATACAGGTGTACATGAATCAATCTGATGACTTTGATTGACGCTAATCCCTTATATTGCGTATTGCATAGCCATCAAAATAATCTAAAATAAGTAATGTAACAGAGCCGATTTGGTTAACAGATAAAAATTATGAGAGTTCCAGACTATCGCACTTTAGAGGATTCCTTCTGTTAAATCCTGCTTAGAGGTCTCCTGTCTGTTGTGAAAATGCAAATACTAGCTTCAATACTGATAGTGATAACTGTGTGATATATCTCTGAAATGCTATATTACGCAATTTGTCCCGGTTTTGGATGTGCAGACACAAAAGTAATTCGAACATTTCCAGCTTGGTCTGATTTTCTACCCATATCATGTCATAATCCAAATACTTTAACGCGGAATGCTTTAGACAATTGAATATTTTGTGTAATTTCCGAGAAAATTGGAATGAATCCAGATAAAAGAGCGAAGTGGACGTATTGATGTGAAAAAAGGGATTTATGCGAACGTGCTTATGTAGTACAAACTTGTAGGCACATGATAATTTCATGTTTTCTCACTTGCATAGTCAGTAATGGTAGTGCTAGAAAAATGCTGCATTTCGTTTTCGTACAAGGTAAATACATAGGGGAAATTACTCCACGGCAATTCAAACCTGAGCAATTTAGCTATATCAAGAACAAGATGCGATATGATCTAATATACTTTTTTTATTTTATCCTATTGATGTGCTCGTCGTTGTCTATTCCAAGCTCATTCTCTCAGAGTCTGAAGCTATCAACACCGGTATACCTAGTATTTATGTAGTGACTTAAGCCAATTGGCTTTAGCTGGAGAATAGGAGAGGGGGAAATGCAGGATTTAATGCATGTAGCGCATACATATTAAATGACTGATTTTTTTCTGTGCTCACAATCTGTTCATATAATCAAACTAACGATAGGCTCGATTGGATTTGGAAATTACTGAGAATCGTATGAAAATGGAACATGGAGCACCACCCGGAATCCGAATCATTAGAGTATGAAACGGTTATAGTTGCTTCATTGCTCGCCCAACTTTATTAGAACACCACAAACTACGTTTTTTGGAAGAGAAGCTTTAGTTCTCTTTCTGAAAATTGGTTTCAACGGTATTTCTCGCAGAGAATGGTGCTAAAATTTTAAGATACTAGTTTTTATACAGCCCCAAGGTAGCAGCATTACCCTTCCTACTCGATTATTTTTCCTTGACTTGTACTTCATTATACTATAAATGAATGCTGTAAAACACTCTTCATGTCGAAATGGGCAGTAAATTAATCTAGCAGGGAGCAAATGGGAACGTGCCTAGTGTAAAGGCATATCCTTTTTTAGGAGATATTTTGACCTTTAGTGTACCCTCTGTACCGACACTAATACTATTTACATGATTTTATGAAGTAATTTGAAAGAATACTATCGGAAATTGGACCTCCTATCTATTATGACATTCATTTTAATCAACTTGATTATGGACTCTTGTGTGAGCATACGCACGCCTACTTTTTACGATTAGCTGATGCTATCTTTTTTCCAGTTGTAAGCCTACTGGGGTTGCTCGCGTCCATCGAAAAATAGTATAAAATAGCATCATTACGCATGATCACGTCAGACTATTCCCACTTTTTGTGGATTTGCTATTTTTGCAGTGCAAAATTCTCCACACGTTCATATAATATTATATAGTTTGTGCCTGAGAGTTTGAGTGGGCATACGGTACAGTAAGCGCAGTGGGCTTTTTTACTCATCCCTTCTTGGGCTTGCGTCTCTCTTCGATGACACAGAAACAAAGGGTGAGTGACAATAGATGTGAAATGATGGAGAATAAATGGGAAGATGTTGGATTCAGCTGCAATATCCAAGTTTTACGACGTGCCGTGAATAAGAACTCAATCATCAGTTCGACCTCTCAATGTACTGCACATACACAGGCACACAAGTCTATTTTCCACCAACAACATATACAGTACACAGTACACATAGTGTACATGATAGTATGTACATATGATACAATCGTGCTTTCTCCTCTGAATAGAGATGCAGCAGTAGTACCACCGCCACGAAATTCTTCAATTCCGACCACATCAACGACCTTTTGTTGTTTTGTATTTTGTTCCTTTCGTCTCCGCTTTCGTTTTTTCTAGCTTTCGGAGCATGCAATTTCAGCTAACAAGGACGTTGATGACATCAATGCGGATGGAACTGTTCCTTCTTGTTATTAACAACTCCCTTTGTTCTGTAATAAGGGCTCTGATAAAAAAGGGTGCAAGAGTTTTTGTTCTACCAAAAAGAGCAGCATTATGCAGTGTAGTAGTAAAATGTGCAAAGGGTTCGTTCATATTTCAACAGATACTTTAGAGCGCACCAAATTTCGTTTCTTGCCATCTTTATTGTGTTTACATATAAACGCATATATTTTTGTTGTGATTGGCCTTACCCCACATTCAGTTTTATTCGTATATATTGTTTTAAGTTGCCCCAAATAATACATACTCTAACGCATGCAACTGAGGCTTTTTTCCCATTGTACCCAACTCTGAACCAATATCAAGCAAGACACCCATATAGGTATTTCTGTAAGATGCTGCCAAGTACATACTTACTTTCACCCACGGTAATGCCTTGTGACTCTACATTATGCTTAAATACATATACATTTTAGAAGAAATGCACAAATGTAGTGTGGTTCATCAGTTCTAATGAAAAAAGTTAAGATTTTCTCGGCCCTTTTTAACTTAAGATTTCTCCCATTATGAATAGAGTGTAAAAATTGTAATGCTTAAAGTAAACTCGTTCTCTGGTTTTTGATGCCACAACTCTCCACTTTAAGTCTCTTTTGTACATCTTTTACTTTTAGATATTGCTCTTTTCACTTCTCTCCCTTTTCTTCCCATCATTGAGTAAATCATGATTTAAGTGTCGAGGGAGGAGCTTGCTTCCATTAATGTGAAGCTCACTTTCACCATGAAAAAACTTTAAGGCTACCAAAAACTTGTCATGCATGGAGCGCACCATGGTCTTAAGAAGGAAAGGGGAAAGAAAAATGTCTGCAAAGTTTTCTTTTTGCTCCTGAACACAATGGGTACTGAGGGATATTTTGGCAGTGTACTTTTACTATTATACTTATGCATGCTTATTTTGAAAGTATATACGGTGATTGGACATCCGTGACGATAATATCTTAGTAATTTTTCCTAGTGTACCATCCAAATATTTTGTCTTATGACTAGAAAGAAGCAGCCATTCTGTGCACCATGAAAAATGTCTCTTGAAAAGGGACGTTGGAAGATTCTATGCCTTCTCCCTTAATGTATCTTCTACAACAGAAGGCATGTAGTGAGGTAATGCTAATGATCGTTGAATTCAAAATTGAAGTGATGGGACTACAGAGAATCGACGGTGAACGTTCAACACTAAAAATGTGTTTAACATTAGAACATTCACATACTTTACAATGTATTTTTACAATGGTTTACTCTAAGATGTGGTTTCAGATAAAGACAGGGAGCAGATAAATTTCTATAAAATACTAAACATAGTTCATATATGGATGTAGACTTTTATGTTTTTTGCTTAAGAAATATATCGTCAAGCATTACATCCTGTCGGCGCCTCTTGGTGTTGGTGCCATCGTTTATGTTAATTCTAATGGCATTTCGCCAGAGAAGAGCTTAAAACCTCATCTTTTTTCTTTTGTACGGTTTTGCTTCTCATAATACCCCGTTTGTTTCACGTCTCCTTTTTTCTCTAAATTAGATGCTGATGATGATGATATCAGTGATGATTATCATGATAATGGTTGTTGGGAAGGCTGCTGGTAAAGGAAGAAAGTTTTCTCTGTGCTTTTTCTTCCCTTTCTTCCTTTTCTTTTGAGAAAAATGTATTATCGTAAATGGTAAACCAGCGTAAATGACTTATCGACAGCTGTCAACTTCTCATTTTCAACTTTACAAAAATCTTTGAGGATTCTGGAACAGAGCCTAAAAATTATTAAAAATAATATGTATCATTGTACTAATGTATGATAAGTTTAAAGGGATTTTTGTTGCATGCATTGAAAGGGTAAAATTTTAAATCTTTACTGTATTTTATTTTTTTCAGATGAACACACTTCTGGTGGTCCTCGCATTACGACATTTACTCGCTTTGAGAAAGCTATGGCATGACTCATCTGGTAGCACAGCGGATGTCATAGATGAACATAGCCTGGACGAGAAGATGATCGGAAATGGGATCCGAGCGTCTGCTATGCTATTACCTCTTTTGGCTGTTATGTGGTTCCTAGAGGTGGTCGCTCTTGAAAACGCTACCTCAATTTTCTTCCAGGTTGCCGCTGCTATTGCCAACATTGCATTGGTAAGTGGCTTTCTTCAAAATCCATTATGCTGTCATTTTTTATTACAACCAATGTATTCAAGTATGCGATGCAATAATTTATGCGAATCAATAACCCAAACCTTAATATTTTGCGGGAATTAAACAATGATACTTGCACGTAAAGCATAATATACGCACGCACTTGTGTAACTTGGTCTTAAAAAATAGAGTAATATGTAGTTATTGTATCGTGCACCCACAAATTGAACATTTATACAACTGGATGGAATATAGTGATATATGCGACTTTATTCTCGCTTTGCTATCCAATTTCATTTCAATTAGAATAATGGACTACATAAAGAAGCAATATTCCAGCAGCTGCGATGTTCAAAATTTATCCAATGGTCTGATTTCCGTTCTTCTTTTACATGCCAAATTCGGTGTTGTATTGTAGGTACTTCAGATTTCGGAATCGCTCACGTTATAATGAAGACAAAGGAGATTCGACTGATGTCAGAGACATGCCATTTTCCCTGGTTTATTTACTTTCCCATATGAGACGTCGTTTCTGTAGGATTTATGCATCAGTAATGTAATGCCACGTTGAACTCGGCGATTAATTCGTACCGCATAGCAGGATTGTATGGTAGGGATGTTTTGCTTTTGTTAGGCTTGGGACTTCCGAGCCCAGCGCGTTTGCTTTCTTCGTATTGCACGTCGTGTTATATAAATAATGTTGTTAGTCCAAGTAATCTGGGATCCGATACGAGCCTATCATGCACTACAATACATTACTTTCCATTATCATTTCAAAGAAATAAAGGAAGTCATTGATCGAACGAAATAAAAAAAAAAGCAACTGATTTTCGTCAGAAAACAGAGACAACCGAACTTTCTTCTACTTTCTCCTTCAAAACGAATCACTGTATAGTGAAAATTTGCTCTACATTTACACAATATTTGTAGCTATACTCCTACATATATATTGCACATAGATAGTGATTATGGTCGATGACTGATCCTTTTCAGTTTTTACGCTTCTGTAAGTTTTGGCGCCTTCGGATTAGCTTTCATTCATTTGAAATTTCCGTCTTCTAATTTTTAATAAGCGATTTGTCCATACTATTTTGTGAAATATGAGGAGAAAATGTATAATAGGTTTTACTGACGTGTGCGTAGGCGTCTATATGATTTTCTTTATCAGTAACTGAGCAGGCTTCTTGATTTTACCCAAGAAAATCGAATAAGGGAGCAAAATCTGTTATGCTAAAATGCCTTTATACGTGTGCAGCTTTATGAAAAATGAATGCGCAGGCTTTGATTCTAAGTTGTCTTTCAATACTTGTAAGGTATCTTATACTTCTTACGAGATAAAAGACGGGCGAGTATTATTTCTGTTATAAAAATGCACGTTTTCCTTTGATCAATCCAAAAATCAGGACAAATTTTACAGGGAATCTTTGATTGATGAGGTGTAAAATTTTTTATGGAATATTATGCGTAAACTTTTAGTCATCCCTTTACTATTATAAGCTCTCTTCAAAGGGTATATAACCGTATTTATTCAAATAAAAGCTTATCCTTTATCTAAACGGAATTTTGTCCTTATCAGAAAGGGTTTTTTTCAAATATGTATTAGTAAAACTGACACTGGTTAGTTTAAGATATCTATCTACCTCTTTAAAATCAGCGTTAATATAAAGATTTAAATTGTTAAATTTAAAATAAAGACTTTTGTTTTACACTTTTATGACAAAATATGTATGTGCATCTATTATACCAACCTTAATAAATTGAATTGTCACCGATGCATTATTTAAAAAAGTAAATATGGCATACAGTGCAGCATATAATAGTAGACAACGATAACAGTAGGGTATACTATGCCATACCATAATTCTATGGTCCACATCATTAGTTATGCTTTCGAAACGTGATCCTGAACTACTACGGTTTAGTTACAGTAAAATACAGTAAATGGCGATTCTTTATCTGGCATGTACTTTTGAAACCAGTTATCACGCTTTCTTTCAACTTACAAAGCTAGTTTATACGAGCAGAAATAAAATGAAAATCCAAAGTAAAAAAGAGAAATATATCTGAAACCATACATTTTATAAATTTTACTATGTATCTTTGTACGTAAATACATTTTGAAAATGCAAACTACTTGCGTCGTAGTATTTCTTATATAACTAAGTCCTAAACCTATATATTTTCTCATTTACCTTTCACCCAATGACTTTTGATAGCAGCTCTTCTTACCGACTCACTGATTTAATGCAAAAAGCTGTGATCAAACATTTCGTATCTCCAAGCAAGAACGAAGTAGTCTCATCTGACTAATCCTAATATTATTGGAGAGAAGAAGAGTCTACTGACTGAGTGTGTACTTTGTCGTAAGAAAACAAACTTTTTTTCTGCTAGCAATCAATGTGAAATTTGAAGCCGACTAGACTTATAATATTATCAAACTTGCTCGTTCTGCTTCCTGTACAATTATAATTTAAAAGGCAGTCGCAAAAAAATCCCTCTGTGGTCTTACGGACTTTCACTAGCTTGTTATCGCAAATTGTCATTCAGAAGCAGCGAAAGCTAAGCTGAATACTGAATAGGAGCAACAGCGATAGTGTGCGGTATACAGGAGAAATGAGAGCAGGTCTTCGGTCTGCGGTCTCCCTCTTCCTTTTCCAATCTTTGATAACGAGCCCTCTTCACTAATAAGAATATAATGATTATGGGATTTTAATTCAGCTCATTTCCTTTGAAGAACTTATATATACAGTCATCCTTACTACAGCAACTCTCTGGATTGTGTGTATGGGGTATATTGATAACGCAACTACGCTAACTTGTGTTGTGTATAAATTATCTGCATTAACCGTAGACACTGGTAGACTTACTAGCAGTGGTAGGTATATGGGTGGAGGAATCAAGGTGGTTTGGTGACGCACAAACTTTTCTGTTCACTAGTTATTCGTTAATAATAATGAAAAAGCTGCATGATAATTATAAGAGGAACATTCCAAATGTTGAACTACGTAGACTTTAACTGATAAACTTTTTCCTTGGGATTATTTTTGCATTAACAGAGCTGGCTCGTGATGTACTTTTTGGGAAACGAGATTTGGCCAGAGCTATGGTGCCAATTTTCCAAAGTGAGCCGGGCCAACTCCATCCTCTCCATGGATGACCCGTGTGTAGGCTCATCTGTGCAACCCAGTGCTGCTCATTTGTCCTTTGACAACGAGCCTCTGCTTGGAATCGCTCCTGTATCTGCAACTTCCTCATCGTCCTCGATGACAAGCGCCTCCAGAGCATCGTCCATGATTATGCCGTCAACATCCAAGGCAGCCACAGGTACCGCAGCAGCGGTAGCTGCTAATGCTGCATCGTCAATGGCTGGTCCCTCTGCTACGAACAACAACTATTACACCAGCACCACTAGTTTTTCGTCGATTGCGAAAAAATCGTCCTCAGGTCAATACGCCGCTCCAAAAGGAATGAGCAACATGCCAATGTCCACAAACCCCAACCACAATAGCAGCAGCAACGGAGTTCAGCACAATGGAATCCAATCCTCTGTCTCACTAATTGGAGGAACAAGTAAAAAAAGTAATAAAGGTGGATTATTGATGAAAAGTAAACCAAACTGGTCACAACCTGGAGGTAATGAGATTTACGAACTGAAATTAGACTCTATCAGTACGATTTGTAAATAAGCAAAGAATTTTATAGCACATGCATGTCTGGTGCTTACACTCTACATTGCTTCGTAACATATGCCCAAAATAAGCCAAAATTGTTGGAAAAAGTGATACTCCTATTGTTATTATTCTAAGGAAATTGGTAAGATGTTTTAGGCATAGGTGATTGGAAAAATCTTGTGTATGGTTGATTTTGCACAAATTTAATGATATTTTGAGTTTTGGGTTTAATGCATACGGAATATGTTTACTGTGTGTTGTATAATTTTATCGTGCAACGTGGCGAATCCCTTTGTGATAGGCATAGGTTTTATCTACATTGTAAAATGGGAGCTGTGCGCTTCACTACTACTAGTTAATCAACTTTTCCTTATTGCGTTTCACGCTAGTGTGTAGTCAAGCAAAAATGGATGTGGACGAACGCGGTTGAATGATTGAATATTGGCGTGACATCATGGGTGAGCGAACGGATGATAAATTACAAGCAAATGACATACGAGTGTGTTCTCGGAAAAAATTGCTTCATCCATTAAGTCTGTTTATATATCATTATAATATGACAATATGTATTCATTTCCGTTAGTGTAATTCCTTATTATGCATGCGTATGTCTCCCTAAAGCTTATAACTTTGCAACATTTTAGGAATTCAACAGGAACTATTATAATACATGTATCCAATAATCCAATCATTACATATATTGCATATGCAGACATAACCATTGATGTGTAGTAGTAGGCACAATGCATAAAGCATGTACCGAACCTCGGGTTTACGGAAAAGTAAGCAACTAATGGCAATTTGAGAATATGACTGACTGGCGTACATAAAACTGATTGGAATCTGATATCTGAATGCACTCCCTTTAATGGTTTGGTCACAAATGGCGCAGTAACCACTAGACGAGAGGAGGAGAGTTTATGTAATGGCCATGTGTACTATGTAATATGTGCAGATATACATAAAACGTTGAAATATGCGTAGAATAATGCGATGATTGTCATGAAAAAAGCGCTTCTATTTCAGTGACTCCTTGTTTTGTTACGGATTCGTGGAAAATGATAATATTGAGGTAATGAGGTGGTATGTCATCGAGAGAAAACCTGTAAATTTTCTAGGGTTGCATGTAAAACGCTGAATCTGATCTTTTCTCTATGGCATATAATAATGCCATTATTATTGGAAAGTTTTCTGGATACAGCTTTATTTGAACTATTTCTCTTTATAAAATGTAGAGGCATTCATTCATTGTGTGCAACTATCCGTTCAGTCAGTTGAGCAGTTAGCTTTTCACAGGACTTACTTCTCGGGAGCAAAGCTATTTGTCACGTTCCACACAATGTGGTTGTTCCTCCTCTTCTCTTCTCTGTCCTAGCATAGATTTATGAGCAATGTCAATTCAAGGATGTCAACCGTTCCAATCTTGCGAGATTAGCTTCATAAATCAAACTTTCGTAGAGGCATGAAAACAAACCCAGAGAAAGTAGCAAATAGTGTACACGGTACACAAGCACCTATAATATAAGCTTCAGCATAATAATGTGCAGTACTACGAATACTGTGAGAAAACAAACACAGAGAGCGAATGATCGTGTGTATTTAGTCTTTGTGAGAGTATGAGACAAGGGGATAGCCGGAATCCAGTGATAAACGAATTAAATTGTGAAATCAATGACAACGACTTCACCTCCAACCTTGGTCATCGAATTTATTTTTAACAAAATGTTTCCGCGAGTTATCGTTAAAAATTCATGTACACTCCTTCTATACTTCAAATGGCTCTAAAAATAAACCAGGCGATGGCGATATCCATTATCTCTCTATATTTTTCTCCATTATGCACTGTTCTGCAGTTTAGATAGGTATTCAAAGTGAACACGTAGTCAGTAGTGTTTCTTTCCTTTGATCATGAACTGGGTATTTATACACGGAAGAAGTGCTCAGAATATCAAGAAGTGTAAGTAAAGAAGACGTTTCGATTTTTCATGGTTTCCTTTCAAAGGGGCCTATAAAATTGAAAGGAGAGGGAAATATTTCCGTTGCTATCTTTAAACTGTTAGTGTTGGAGAAATTCTCGTCCCGATACCAACTTGTTTAGTTGTGTAGTCCATTCAGCTAAGCAGACAAACATATAGAATAATAATATCAATTCTACCAACTTCTTTATTCCCAGCAGCAATTTTAGAAAATTCTACCTACCAAAAACCCACCCGATATGCAATGTACTCAAGTGCTCGCTCCCACCCAACTTGCTGAATCAGTTGTCTGTTCATTCACCATGTGGATGGGGTAGGGAGGCGAGGATAAAAACATGGATGTTGTTGGTGAAGTAGTAGATAGTATTTTATCTGTATCCGTTTCTTTGCTCCTGATACTGTATAGCATGCTCAAAGTGAAATTTTATGCAAACGGTTATTTTGTGCCATAAAATTGGACGTTCAGCGTCTTCCTTTCCTATGTATCCTTTTCCTCGTGGTGAAGAAAGCCATTTCAAGTTCATTGCTATTTGTTGTGTGCGCCACTCAAAGTGTGGGATACATATATAATATATATGCATTATGCTTTGTGTGTTCATTCTGATAAGTTGAGCATAGAAATGTAAACTGCGAATCACTCACCCACATATTAAGTGTAGGAAAACCCACTTTCTTGATTTAAACTTACATTCCGAGTTTAGATGGTCTGCTAGGTACACTTTATTTAGATGTCCATTGACAGAACTCTATCAAACTTGCATGGAGTAATGGGAATCCCAAACTTATTCTCATATGCATGCACTTCTTCGTAGGCGATGTTGGTGTTAAATTTTTTACTCCCTTTTTGGTGAAATTGTTCTTCTACTTTAACTTTTGCATGGAAAATATTCCAGCCAGATAGAAAACATGCTATTGATATGCACCTGACGATACGGTATGCTGTAAACGTACATGTTTCCCACATTAAATGCACCGACATCGCTATGTATGAAAAGATAATGGTAGATTGTTGAGCGTTTTACTACCGTTCTCTACAGTAGTATTGTTTAAAAGTGTTCCGACAACAACCAACAACCACAAGCGGTATTTTTTACTGCAACAGGGACATAAAATAGAAGAAAAAAAAGTTGATTGCTTTGCTACCGATAAATGTCCCCAAATACCCATCACATCCTTGTTAAGTAGGGTTTAGTCATGTAAGTAAAAATAAGCATGAAAATTTAGGTTTTATCACTGGAATGACAATGAAAGTATGGAAAGTTGATAATAACTGTTATAGATAGCAAAAACTTTTATAATAGGAAGCGAAGACGAAAAACATTGTAAAGTCTTTTGGGGGCATTTCAAAAATTAATTGAAGGAAAAACGCAGCAGACCAAGCCAAGCATTACCGTTATTTCGATTAAAAGGAAAGGTTAGCATGTTTCTTATAAACGTCCATCATATAGGCCATACCAATGCATTATACATGTGTAAAAATGTAGTTAGAAAACTAATAATGTGAGATTTTTGGGATAGAATTCTATGTGGAAGTTGCAAAACTCCACATAAACAAACTTAATGTAAATACTGCTGCTAAATGTGGTAAAATAAAATTCTTATCAACATTTGAAAATCACGGAAACGAATACACCACTATGCTCATCTGTAAAATTCAATAACATAAAATATAAGTACATAGAAGCTAACAGTATATTTAGGTATGAAAGGAAGTACCAATTTTGGATTTAAGCTGTAATTTTATCTGTCTGTTGAAGCGCAGTGCGAATGATTTTATGACAATATACATAAGCTGCATGAAAAATTGACACAACTGTCATGAGTTGTGAAGACTCGTAAAAGTCAGTATTCAATCTTTTTTTTTACAAAGAAGGATAATTTTTATATGCACTTATATATTCTGTAACCCGTTAATATTTTTATTATTGCATTTAAAACACTTCACGGTAACAGTATTTTCGAGAGAGTCGGATTCGGATTGAGTATGATTTATTTCCCAAACTAATTGCCCGTAGTTAACAAAAATTTAACTTTCAAGGATTTCATGTTGTAGGGTACATAATATTTTGTATTAATCAATAAATAAGCTTTGAGAAGCACATTTATTTACGGTATCAACCTTGGTTCAAACGAAGTTTCGTTTTACGATACCCCTTCTACATATTCCACTATCAACAACCTCGAGAGTCATAATTTTTTATTGTGGTCAAGACTTTAGAATTCCTGCAAAAAAATTATTATTTTTTTACATTCAACTAAAACTTTGTTTAAAACTCGTAGTAACTTGATCAAATTTATCCTTTTAATTACGTTTGTATCCGAATATATTCACCAGAATTATTTACTATCTGAAAGAGACGCAGTTTTCCGTAAGCACACATAAAAACAAAGCGAGATTAAATAAGCCCGCCATAATATGAAAATTATTCTTTACGCGTATTAGACTAAATTGTCTTCTATCAGCACACAATAAGCATCTTTCCTACTCATCCATACAAACATAGTTCTTGTGAAATCTGTTTATTATTATTCAAACAATTCCAGATTAGTGTCACTTTTATGACTCGAGCAAATATAATAATAACGTATATACTATTTCACCCTACGCAATAGAATGTTGGATGAGAAAGCACTGATTGTATATTTTGCTCCTTTATTAAGAAAAATGAAAATTTATTTCGCTCTGTCAGAGAGTGAAATGGATTTGCATTAAGTAAATAAGCCCTCTGAGCAACTTGATAACTCATGCATACAAATTAGTTATACTCAATGTAAATACCAATACAGTTTATAAGGAAAGCCATTGTAATGTTATATGGTTGTATTATATTGTTATAAGCCCATGCAATGCATATTATGTAAGACTTTTCTTAGTACGAGTGCATATAGGAATTACTTTAGTATAGTATAACATGTTTATTCTAGTACTAATTCTTTTGAGTAACTGAACTGCTTTCTCAGCGACAACTCAAAAGGCTCCAGCAAAACTAATTATTCAAAACTGTTATTAATCTGTATTAACGACTGAAAACAAAGTGTACGTCTTGTAATATATAGAAGCGAATCATACAACATACATGGATATGGCACTCATGTGCATTTACTTTTATTACACTTTATAATTTAAGAGGATGCCACACTAGTCCGTTAAAAACCAATGCAACTCACACTTGCATAAATTACGTTACAATATAAATGTGTCAAAATAGTAGAACAAGCAGGGAAAATTTCTATACTTATTTTAGGCGTCAGTGTCTTGTAAGAAACTACTCAATGTGTATTAAAATCTAGAAAAAAACATACGTATACAGTGTATTTTACGAGTTTCAATAATGTCCTTTACGTCCCCACATTCTCGTCATTTATTGTGTAAACTTTTTCACGTGTACTCTTTGTCTGTGGAGAAAGCGAACAACGAGTCGTCACTCAGTATTACCGTACAATGTGCTGATGGTATTATTTTGGAATATCTTATGTTGTAAAGCTTTTCGAAAATACTACAAGAAAGAAGTATCTGATATGAGATTATATGAGTTGAAGTAATCTGTTCTCTTCTGTTTTATAAAAGGTTCTGCCCGCTGTTTATTGCAAAACAACTCATGTACCACACACACACTAGCTGAGAGTACACGGTGTCAAAAAGTGAGAATAAACGATGAATCATTCCAAAGTTGAGTGTTGGGACAGCCCAACAAGGCAAGTGATTAATATTGCTACACTTATGATGATCAGTGCGTATAATTCATTTAAAATTGCACACATATATAATCCTCAACTAAACACGTAGATTGATGTATACTAGAGATTCGAATTAAATTTAAGCTTTAAATACATACATATATATATATTATGTTAGTATAGTAGGCGTAAATACACAAATTTATTGTACATGGTAGGTACATACATGTACTCTGTAAAAATGTAAATGTTGTGTAGTTTTAATACGATATTAAGTCTAAAATAAATAATTTTAAAATGATGAACTGCTGTAGATTAGATTAAAAGAATGTCGTTGCGTATTTTACTTCGTGTTTCCGTTACAGTATAAAAATACATACGTAAATGTACTGCAAACAAATATGCCATTTCTATAATAATCAAATGTAACTTGTGAAAATAAATACACACAAAAATGCATAACCTTATAATAAAAATGATATTATATCGATAAAAAAACTACTGGATTAGCGAATTTATTTCACACAAAAATATTATCATAAGCGCATATATGCTCGAAAGTTGTACTTGGTTCCTTGTACTCCTGGACAATTGAAGAC